>WNWK01004492.1:0-139212 GCA_009830355.1 Cherax destructor | reverse complement strand
ATCAGAAGTACTTTGGCTGACACTGACTGTCCAAGGCTGGTATACAGAAGTAACTTGGTTGACACTGACTGTCCAAGGCTGGAATCAGAAGTACTTTGTGACACTGACTGTCCAAGGCTGGAATGAGAAGTACTTTGGCTGACCCTGAGTTTCCAAGGCTGGTATACAGAAGTAACTTTGGCTGACACTGACTGTCCAAGGCTGGAATCAGAAGTACCTTGGCTGACATTGACTGTCCAAGGCTGGAATCAGAAGTACCTTGGCTGACACTGACTGTCCAAGGCTGGAATCAGTACCTTGGCTGACACTGACTGTCCAAGGCTGGAATCAAAGTACCTGGCTGACATTGACTGTCCAAGGCTGGAATCAAAGTACCTTGGCTGACACTGACTGTCCAAGGCTGGAATCAAAGACCTTGGCTGACACTGACTGTCAAGGCTGGTATTCAGAAGTCCATTGGCTGATAGTCACTGTCCAAGGCTGGTATACAGAAGTACCTTGTGTAGACAGCCTGCATAGACAGCCCATGCTGTCTGCCAGCTGAGTTCATATTTTGCGCCATGCTAGTTCCCATAATTTCCGCCAGAGGGCAAGCCTGTAGGCATACCCATGTGAGTCTGCCTCACCCATGCCTCTCCCTCACTTGGCACAGACAACACCAGACAGGCCTACTCCTCTCCCTCTCCAAGGCCATGGCCCTGGGCCATGGCCACAGACACGCAGCCTGTTACTGCACCTTTATTACAAATAAAGTAAGAAGCTCCGAAAACATTATCATTATCAACCACGCCTCCAAAACACCAAATAACGTGTCTTTATAAATGGTGACAGCGGTGCCTCGCAGCAGTTGTGTTTGCCCGCGAGGAAGGAAGAGGAATGAAGTTATTCACCACTTCATCAGTCTCTACAAGAAGCATCCGTCTCTCAACGAGTTATCCTGATGTCGTGTCTGCAAATCTCAGCATCCAGACACAGGTACAAGCAGGATTCAGGCCGAAATTTGTTGAATTCTCCGAGAAATGACGTCACTGACTCTATGCCACAGCGTCCCATGCTGTTTCTCAGTCACGTGTTCAGCCTTGCCAGCATGTTCTGCTGTTGTTGTTCAGCTCAGCACAACTATTTCAGCACTTCAGAGGTGAGTTTGTGGTGATTTCAGCGTCTAGTGTGAGTGTTTATCCGAGTTTGTGGGTAGGTGGGGACGGCCGAGTCCCTCGCCTCTCACCCAAACACTCACGCACCGACTCTCACCACTCACTGCCCACTCCCTCTATGCTGTTTTCTGTGAATTTCCTTGTGAATTCTTGCCAGAACTGTTTATCAGAGTGTCTGAGGCCACTCGAAGCCACGTGATCAGCACGCCATATGGGTAAGCCAGATCAGCAAGCCATGCTGTGGTCTGCGCCCACATCAACCCATGACGTCACCACCATGCTGCTGACGTCACGATGCTGCCGACTCCACGACGTCACTCCACTGATGTCACTTTGCGATGTCACCCCATGACATCCATCATCATGTCACTCCAGAACGTCACCTCGCGACGTCACCCACGATGTTGCCTGAGGTTCCTCGCGACGTCTGCTGATGTCACTCGCGATGTCACGCCTGATATCACCCATATGATGTCCCGAGTGCTGTAGTTTCACAGTGATCATTTTATTTTCATTATTTGTCGAGAAGTTTGAGAGAATATATAAGTCGAGTGTTCATCAATTATTTGTCTCAGTCAGTGTTCTCACATGTTCGAGTATTACTTAGTGACGATTTTTATACAGAAAAGCGTCATTTGCTAGTAAGCTGTTGTACCACATGTGCAGTATGTGTGCAGTTTCTCGTGTGTCCTATGTAGCACCTGTGTGTTACTTTGTCACCCGGTGTGACCAGCGCCCCGCGCGCTTGACAGCTGACATTTGTCAGTCCAGGCATCAGTTACAAGCGTTCGAGCACCTTGTACAGAAAGCTCTTATTGTTCGCCGCTCGTAGATGCCTTTACTGAATCGTACCCACGACGATTCTCCCATCGAGACCGTTCCACTTCACCTTCTAGACCGTCAGTCCAGTTATTGCAGATGACCAGTCTGGGGACGCTTACACTGCCCTCTGCTGTAACTTCTACTGTCGAGAGAGATGACACTCGTCGAGCCGCAGTTAAGCCTGTCGGCAGGCGACTGTCAGCCTCGTGTCACAGCTTCAGTGAGCAGCTTGCACAAAGATGATGTCACTTTGACTGCTAGCCCACTCACTGCAGTAAGGTGTATGCTGTTACGACCTCCAGATGTTTTGCTGAGTCGTCCTGTCATGACTCACTCCACACTCGCCAGCAGCGACAGTACCAGTCGAGGAATGTCCTCCTGAGTCGCTTGCCAGTCCTGTCCTGTTGCGACTACTGACGACGCTGCTTCACCTCCCAGAGGAGACCGTAACCTGTTACGTCACAGCTCAGCCGCAGCTATGTATCCCATGTTGCAGTATGTATCCAGACGCAGGAAGGCGTGCAGTGCTGCATCGACGCTCACTGCCTTAAACCATGAAGAACACCGTTTTGTTTTTTTTCCTCTCTGGAGGAAGTTTTTTTTTTTCCCTCTCTGGAGGAAGTTTTTTTTTTCTATGTCCATATGTTTAAGTATATATGTATTTTTCTTTCGTGTTCTGTGACCTGTTCTTGCGAGAGAGAGACCCGAGTTTTTTATGCCATTCATGGTTCGGGCGACCATGGGTGCGTGACCGAGCGATGTAGACAGCCTGACTGTCTGCATGACAGCCCATGCTGTCTGCCAGCTGAGTCATATTTCGCGCCATGCTAGTTCCATAGTTTCCGCCAGAGGGCAAAGCCTGTAGGCATACCCATGGAGTCTGCCTCACCCATGCCTCTCCCTCACTTGGCGCATACAACACTCAGACAGGCCTACTCCTCTCCTCTCGCAAGGCGCATGGCCCTGGGCCATGGCCACAGACACGCAGCCTGTAACTCGCACCTTTATTACAAATAAAGTAAGAAGCCTCCGAAGACATTATCATTTTCAACCACGCCTCCAAGAATGACGCCAAATAACAACGTCGTTATACTTGGCTGACACTGACTGTCCAAGGCTGGTATACAGAAGTACCTTGGCTGACACTGACTGTCCAAGGCTGGTATACAGAAGTACCTTGGCTGACACAAACTGTCCAAGGCTGATATTTCAATGCATGTTACAAGTGTACAATGTTATTGGTAGTTACAAATATAATACAATTATAAAACTGTACTGCAAGGAGAGCCACTGGCATGCCATGGCATTAGGGGCAGTTTATTCTAGAGACTTATTCACTAAGTACTTAATGCTAAAGAAATTGATTGAGTTTATTCTAGTTCTATATTATTTAAATTATTAAATGGTTATACATACTATTTAAAGACAATACAAGAGAAATTGGTTGAGTTTAATCTAGTTGTAGAATTTATTTCAAATTACAGTATGTTGATGCTATACTAGTATAATAACAATACTAGAAATAGTTTTTAGAGTTTCATCTAGGTATATATTTTATTTCAAATTAAGAAAATGATGATACTATAAGATTTTAAATGACAATATGATGATATGGTGCAACAAGTGTTAAGGAGGATGCACATATCAAAATGAGATCTTCTTAAGTAAAATAATATTGGGTTTGGAAGTTTGTTACGTATGAGTATTTAGTATAGGGTAGGTAGGTGACTTTTGGAGAAGAGTCTTGAATTGATTTTCCGACAAGGTTAACTTGATATTTACTGTATGAATTCCAGATTTTGGGGCCCTTTTGTGCATAGAATTTTTACATTGGTTAGTATGGACTGGGGTATGTCAAATAGTGATCTGTGTCTTGTGTCATGTTCGTGGGACCTATTAAAGTTGTTGAGGAGAATTCTGAGCGCAGGGTTAATATTAGCATGTAGAGTTTATGTATGTAGAAGGCACATGAATAGGTATGAATATTTTTTTATGGTGAGTAGTTTTAAGGTTCTGAATATAGGTGAGTATGCTGTCTAGAGTGGAATTTGTTATCATCCTGACTGCAGCCTTTTGCTGGGTTATGAGTGGTCTAAGGTGATTTAATGTTGTTGAGCCCCATGCACAGATTCCATAGGGTGAGATAAGGGTAGATAAGAGAATGATATAGTGCAATGAGAGCTGGTTGAGGCACATAAGCAAGTATCTTAGATAATATACCTACTGTCCTTGAGATTTTCTTGGAAATTTGTTGTATGTGTGTTTGGAATTTAAGACTACTGTCAAGGTGGATTCCTAGGAATTTTCCCTCTGTGAGCCTTGTGATGGGTGAACCATTTAGCGTTATGTTAAGTGGAACATTTGTAAGCTTTGTTTCCAAACTGAATGTAGTAGGTCTTGTCCGTATTGAGAGTAAGCTTATTTGTCATCATCCATGTTGTTATTTTCTGTAATTCGGCATTAACTGTGTTGGCTAGTACGACTGGATTTGGGTGAGAGAAGACATATGTTGTGTCATCTGCAAACAAAATGGGTTTGAGTAGTTGTGATGCATTCGGTAGGTCATTTATGTAAATGAGGAATAGAGTTAGGACACTCTTGAGGGACACCGACTGTAATTTGTTGTGTGGAAGAGTTCTCTCCATTTGTGTTACGTACTGACTTCTGTTGCTAAGGTACGACTTTAGGTAGTTGAGGGGGTGCCCCTAATACCATAGTGCGCTAGTTTTGTGAGCAATAAATCATGGTCGACTGTATCAAATGCTTTGGTAGGTCTATGAAGATTCCCAGCGGAACCTCTTTCTTCTCAAGTGCGGTGTATATTAACTCTAACATGTGTGTTATGGCATCGTTTGTGCTCTTGTTGGTCCTGAATCCAAATTGACAGGGGGTTTAGTACATTGGGGAGACGATTTAGGAATAGATCTGTTTATGAATTAATTTTTCGAAGATTTTAGAAAGCAGTGGTAAATTTGAGATTGGTCTGTAATTGAAGTAGGTTTGGTCCCCCCCGGGAGGGGTCCCCCAGTTTTTAAAGGGGGGGGGAAGGGGTTGAAGATTAAAGGGGTTTATTAATAATGCTGCTATAATTTGACGGTACATGTGTATTTTTTTAAAAAGGGTGGTAATTTTTTTATGTCCCTTTTGTTTGTTTTTGGGTGTTGATTTGTGGGGACTTCAATTGTTTTTGGTAGGAGCGGGAAAGTGATCTGGGTAGGTGTTGGGGGGTAGTCTGTTGGACGAGTGTTGGCTTGGGACCCCCCCCCTGATTTTTCCCTTTTGTGGAAAAAAAACATTAAGTCTTTTTTGCTGTCTCAATTGGTGGGGGTAGGGGTTCGTTTTTTTTTGATTTTTGTGGTATTGTTCGTGGATATCTTTTTTTTTCCTAAATTGGGGGATAGGGTTTTCCGGGTTTTTTTTCATATCCCTTTTTATTGGGGGTCTTTCCCCATAATAAATTTTTGGGGCCCTTTTTTATCAGGCTAGTAAGGATTGATGGAGCTTTTAAAATTGTTCTCGGTTATTAGACCCCTTCTATATTGTTTTCTTTGGGCCTCTTTTTGGGGGATTTAAGGATGCTTGTTGGGGGATTGTTAAGTCTCTTGGCTTGATCTGTTTATTTTTTTTGGGGAATGTCTGTTATAGAGGTTATTTTTTTTTGGGAAAGTTCTTGATGCATTCATTAATATCTAAAGGGGTTTTTCCCCAATTTTTAAAGAGTTTTTTTCGTCATAGCTGATATAAAATTATTAACAGCAGACTCATTATGTAGTCTGAAGGTAACTTTTGCAATTTCGGGGGGGAGAATCCCCAGGTTAATTATGAAAAGGAGGGGGGTTTGGTGTTTTCTGTGATTATGCCTGATTTTTGAGGGGGATATTGTGTTAGTCCAGATGTGGTCTAGTAACGGGGGACTATTATCAGAACTTGTAGGTTTTGATATTGTTGGTAGTAAAAAGCAGTTGCTCATAGTGTTTGTAATTTATTATGGGGCTTGGTCATGTAGGAGATTTATGTTGAAAAATCCCGGGGGAACAAAAAATTTTTTGTTAAGGCGTGAATCGATTATCAGGTTTCCTAGTTTTTCACTAAAGTGGCGGATGTTTGACTGTGTAATCTGTAGATGTTTATCACTGTGAGGGTTTTTTTAGGTCTTTTTTTTTAAATTTAGCTATAAATATTCTCCATGTTATCCCTTTTTCAAAATTTCGATGAAACGAGTTGATCTGTATAATATATTGTTTCCCCCCCTCGCTGGTCTGTCCTACAGTTGTGAATGGCTGTGTAACCCGGGGGGGGCATAGATACCTGTAGTATCAATTTTTTCCAGGTCTCAGGGGGGTGTGATGATTGACATATTGGGGGTGGGTTGGGGGAGTGCTGTGAGGTCATCATAATGTTTGCTCAACGATCTAACATTGTAATTGAAGATAATTAAGTTTTAATTGGCTCTGAGTAATGTCTTTGCTTTGATCAGCTGTTTAATAGTTACAATTGCTGTTGGACCCGGGGAAATCATTTAATAATAGGTTGATATCAGGATCAATGCCTGTAATCATATGGATTAATGTGATTCTATAACTAGACTTGGGAAAAAAAGATTATGTCTTAATGATATGGGGTTAGATTAAAAACTTACTTGCTTTGGATTAACACAATTATTAAAAAGTTTACAGGAATTTTTTTAGTGATATAGGATATTTGAAAAAATTAATGATATACTAATTTAACTGTCTAAAATGGTTAGAACAACTTCAATGACTAGTATTAAATTGGTATGGAAAAAAAAAATTTTTTATTCAATGTAATTGGTTTTAAAATTTTTTATATGAAAGGCAATAAAAAGGGGTTTAAGAATGCAAAAAACTATTGAACTAGAAGTTAAAATGGAAAATTTACTAATATTAAAAGTAGTTTTTTAAAAATTAAGTTAATAAAGTGACTGGGGAATTGGCCCCTGGAAAAGGATTTTTTAAAATTAATAAATGATTGCACTTATCAGGTAGTTGCTTATAAAAGTATTAAGTAAGTCACATATACAATGAGGGTAGTTGTTAGAATATAGAATACAATTAAGCAAAAAAAATTTTCTGAAAGTTAATAAAAAATTTTAATGGTAAACAGTATTTTTTTAAAAAATGGGGAAATTTTTTGCATTTTTAGGTAGTTACCATAAAGGAAATATAAAAAGTCAATAAAAAAATGAGGTAGTTGTTTGAATATAAAATTTTTTAAAAATAAAGTGACTGGGGAAATTTGCTTTTTTTAAAAAGGATTTGAAAGTATGAGTAAAAAAATTTCATTTTTTTGGGAATAGCTTTAAGGAAAAAAAAAAATAAGTCACATACACAATGAGGTAATTGTTTGATAATAAAAAAAAAAAAAAAAAAACAAAGGGGGAAAAATTGTAATTAAATTTTTAAATAAAAATAAACCTAAAATTTTTAAAAGATTGGGGGGAAAAAAGGAATGATAGATTTGTTTAAAAATAAAAAAAAAAAGTAAATGGTTGAGAGTTAAAAGATAAATATATAGTAAAAAAAGGATGTAAAATTATATTTAGTGGGGAAATTTAAATAGTGGGGGAAACAGATTATTAGAAAAAAAAAGAATTTTAATTCTTTAAATTTTATAATCATTTTGGGGGGGAAAAAAGTAAGATTGTGCGGTTGCAGTTAATACAACTGTTGCACTAACGCAGACTGGATTGGGTTATTGATATTATTCGTCTCTGTAAGATTACATCTCGAAGGAATGTGGACAGTTCTTTTTTATTCGTGAAAAAAAAACACGGGCCCTTTGTTTTTTTAACTAGGTTTTTTCTCGGGTGGGGGACTGGTGGATTTTGTCTTATTCTCACGTTTAACTTTCTTACTCTGTATAGGGGGTTGGGTTTTTGTGGGGGATTCTTTTTCAAAGAGATTTTTTTTTTCATTAATTGATTTTTTTAAAAGATCTGTTTTACTGTCTATCGTGTGAAATCAAAACATAACCTCTTTTTTTTTTGGGGCCAAGTAAACGTGATTCTGTTATTTTGATGCTGGTACTACAAAATTTTAAATGATTTTTTGGGGGCTGAAGAGCAGCATTTTTTCATTTTGGATGGTTTATGCCACTTGGAAAGAGTGCACTGCTAATTTTTACCGCGCTGGATAACTTATCTTGCTCAAAAACTGAGCTTAATGTTTTACTTTGGTAGTTACGAAATTAAAGGAAAACTTTTCCCCTTGCTTGATTTTTTTCATATTGTTGCCCTTTAAACCCCCCTTTTTTTGCAAAGGCTTTTTAAGTTTGGGGAAAAACTTTTTTTTTTTTTAATTTTTTTAAATTCATGCCTTTTTTTTTAATTTTGAACGGGGTTTTAATTTTACAAACCTGAGGGAAAATTACAATTTGGGGTTTAAGGTTTTTTTCAAAAAAGTTTCCCCAACCCCCGGTCAGCATCCAAATTTTATTCCCCCCTTTTTCCCCCTTTTATTTTTTTTCCCGGAAGTTTTTTAAACCCCCCAAAGCCATTTTCTGCTTTTCCCCCCTGAGGCAAAAAAGAAAACTTATTTATTTCTTTTTTTTAAAATTTTCCCCCCGTGGTTGAGTTTTAAATTTTGGGGAAAACCCTTTTAAAGAGAAAAAGGTAGCCCTTATATCAGGAAAATTCAATCATGTCTCAGTGTTTTGGGGGCAGCTGTAGTGAATCATGGCACAAAGATACAACAACGGCCCCCGTCAGTACGGGGGTGGAGACATAAGTTTTTAATTATCGTTTTGTCCGAGGAAACACCGCACTCCCATGTCATCACAGGTAAAGTCATGTCCTTTTTATCAAGTACGTACACTGCGGTCCATAGCTTTCATGCACGGCTGGGGACTTAATTAAGGTCAATGGTGTCATTGTTAAGGGCTCCGTACGGTCATTAATCATGTGCCGAACGTGCGATCATTATCCTTTTCAAGTACCACTTGTTCACTGAACAATTGTACAGGAACATTCACCCTGGTAATGAATCCAAGGATCAGATGTTTGACTTGATACCGAGAGAAGCCCGAACTTTTATAGTATCATTATCAGTATCCGAAAAAATTTTTTTCTTTTTTGTTCTTGAAGAACAATATTAAGTTTTCTTCTTTTTTACACAATCGAAAGGAGTAAAAAACCTGAAGAGGATCCCAGATGGAAAATCGAAATATACAGACCAAATTAATCTTCCGTGTTTCTCCCCCAGAAGGTTATTCGAACACTGACAAGTCCTCATTACACTTTTTGTTATAAATTTTTTTTCAACGAACCGGCCGTCTCCACCGAGGCAGGATCCCATTAAAAAAAAAACCGAAAGGTTACCTTGTACATACACTAATGTATAGGGAGATGGGGTTACTAGCCTTTTTTCTTCCGTCATTTTAGGTTTAATCACAGACAAAAGGAAATAAATAAGAGCAAGAACTGAAGAAAAAGAAGAAAACCCAGATGGGTGTGTGTATATATGTTTGAATATGAATTTTAGTGGACCCAATTGTAAGTAGGAGTAGCAAGACGTTCCTAGATCTTGTGTTTACACACACATATATAGTATTGTACTGTATATGCATCTTTATATCAACAATGTATCTCAAATCTTTTTGTACCATATTAAATAAAATATACCATTGGTAAAAAAAGAATGAAAAGATGGTGTGGGGGTGGAATATTCAAATGGCTTCAGGAAGAAACAAATATTTCCTTGAAGCTTTTTATCCACTTCTCGAGGCTATGGTCCCCCAAAATTTTCACCAGAGTGGACCCCATCCTATACGTATATATATATATATATATATATATATATATATATATATATATATATATATATATATATTACTGACCCTCGAACGAGAGTATTGATCAATGAACACTGCGATAAAGGATTCGAACCCATGTTTATTTGGTTCGCCTTTGGGGAAACCACATGAGTTAACCCACAGGCCCCCAAATTTAAGAGAATCACGCCCGCAGAGCTGGTGTTTTGGTGGTGTGGGTGCCCACACCACCGTATGTCCTCGGATCCGGTAAAACACCTAGCTCCTAACTTGGGCATGATTCTTGTAGGATTTGGTGATTCTGTGGTTAGAGATCATGTGGTTTTGCTCACCATGAAAGGAAAACAACATGGTTTCGAAATCTTGCCATCGAAACTTTACCAGTTTGACCGTAATAAACTTTATCACATATATGACAAGGAATATTCAGATACACCCGTCAGCATTTTGGGGGAATGTTTAATCATAAGTTTTTAACTGTGTCGGGATTTGTCAATACAACTTTGATATTAAAATTCTTAATTAGAGAAGGCATATCAACCAAGTTTTCATGGTATGGGAGAACCAACATTTTTTTTAGTTGAATAAGGTTGGTTGTCCCTTTTGAATGTAATACTAGCCATTTTAAAGAATTTATCAATTAAGTTCTTGGTATTTTAGATCAGCTATTTCATAAGTTTTGAAGATTTCTTCATCTATGAACTCTGGGCTACAAATACGTAAAGCTCTCAAAAACATTGATGAAAATACCAACAGTTTAACTTTATCTTGACGTGAAGAATAAAAGTGTACATAGGAGCATTTATTTGTTGTTTTTCTGTAAATTTTAAATTTAAAATCATTGTTACCCTTAATAATTAAAACATCGAGGAAAATAAAGGTTATTTTCTTCAAACTCATCAGTAAAATTTATAGAATGAGCTAAGCTATTTAATTTAACAAGGAAATTTCACTATTTTTCCACAGTGGTTGTTCTTATATATATATATATATATATATATATATATATATATATATATATATATATATATATATATATATATATATATATATATATATATATAATGAAATCACAAACAAGTGATTCTGAATCACTACAACCTGCGGGTTGGCCAGGACTCGATCCTCGTTTCTATGCCCAGCATTTGTGAACTGAAGTACCATACTCTATCCACTGGGCCATCATCCTTAAACACCAGCCTGGTGGCATGGAACGCAGGATCGAGTCCTGGCCAGCCTCAGTTCTTGTTAATAATATATATATATATATATATATATATATATATATATATATATATATATATATATATATATATATATATATATATATATTATATATATATATATATATATATATATATATATATATATATTCTGTTTATATATATCAAGGGTAGGGATATATCTGAGAGAGTTAGAGCTAAGGATGCAGAAGTAATAATTTTGGGAAAGTTCAGTTATAGCAGGAAAAGAAGGAATATAGATTTATAAATCCCAAGACTTATGTGGAATAAAATGAGGGTAGTATACGAAAAGTGGGTTTTGTTGGGAGATGTTAAGCGAGTGTTTAGGGAGTTTTGAATCAAGTGAGAGAAAGATGGGTAGTAGACGGGAAGAGGCAAATGATAATGGAGGCTTTGAACTTTGTATAGAAAGAGGTTTGGTAATAGGTAATACATATTTTAAGAAAAAGAGGATAAGTATACGAAATATGGGGTGTGATGACAATTGTGGCATGCAAAGAGTACGTTGCATTTTATTCAGGTATGTCACACACGACCAGTGAACCAGGTGCTAATTGTATAATGAGTGGGGGCCCTTTGTTATGTTAGCACCTTGATTCAACCAAGCCAGTGACAAGAAGCCCGCCAAAGTTTTGGTAACGTGGCACACCTGTGAATTAACAATGGTAAACTTACCTCCAAATCTGGTACGGTTCCTTGTGGCCTGGTGACAAAAGCTCTCGTTTCACACGGTGAGGGTTCGGGTTCGATTCCTGGCGAAGGGGTGGAAACATCGGATGTTCCTTACACCAGTTGTCTATGTTCACCAATCAGTAAAATGTATACCTGGGTGTTAGTCGATGGTGTGGGTCGCATCCCGGGACAAAACTGACCTAATTTGCCCGAAATGCTCTGCATAACAAGCGGTTTTCTATATAGTGTATGTCATTGATGTCAGCTAGACCTGTATACCTTGAACATGTACTTGTGTAAATCAAATATTATTATTATTATTATTATTATTATTATTATTATTATTATTATTATTAAGACAGATATCACCGTGTTCTGGCTTGCAAAATTGCCCTTCTGTACATATCCTCTGTAAATTTTGTAATATAACTGCTTGCTGTTTGGTGTAGGAAATATATATAAGTATTTACTCACCACCTGTCTTTTGCTCGTTCCTCATTTCTACCCGGTTATCGTGCTACTTCCAGGTGTGCAGGCCGAAAGACTACACCTCTGTTCAATAACAATACTCTGTTGAATTATGTATTGGTGGATGAAAGATTAATGGGTAAACTTCTGTAAGTGCATATTTATAGAGGGGCACCATATATATCAAATAAATTTTTTTTTTTGTGGTTACAGTGAGGTAAAAGGTAGATGGGATACAAGGAAGGGAATGTAAATGGAAAGCAAATGAGAAAATGTGTGAGGTGCTGTCAGCAAAATTTTGCTGAGAATAAGAACTTTTGGAGAAAAGTAATTAAGAAAGCCTAGGGGAACAAATGGATTTGACAGTTAAAAAACAGAAGAGGAGAGTAATTGATAGTGAGTCGTTGGTATTCGACAAGATCGAGGGAATATTTTGAGAAATTGTTAAATGTTGATTAAGAGATGGAAGCTGTGACTTCATGCATTGGCCAGGGAGTTGTAGCATATTTTAGGAGTGAGGAAGAACCAGGTGTGAATGTGGGGAAAGTGCATGAGGCTGTGGGTAAAATGAATGGGAGCAAAGATGATGGAATTTATGGGATCAAGGTAGAAATGTTAAAAGCAGGTAGGATATAGTTTTGGAATGGTTGGTGCTTTATTTAATAAATGTATGAAAGAAAGAAATATACCTAGGGATTCGTAGAGAGTATGCATAGTTCCTTTGTATAAAGGCAAAGGAGACAAAAGAGAGTGTAAGAATTATTAGGGCATAAACTGTTGAGTATACCAGGTAAGGTGTTTGGTAGAGTTATTTTTGAGGGTAGAGGGTGAATAGACTCAGTTTACATTGAACCATATAAGTGAACAACTTTTAGATATGGATAAGGAAGTTTTTGCTGCATTTATAGTTTTGGGAAAATCATATGATATTGTGGATATAGGAGCAATGATATAAGCTATGGAACAGATGGTAGGTTAGTGGAAGTAGATAAGACTTTTACGAGGATAGTGAGGCTCAGATTAGGTTAAGCAGGAGAGAGGGAGATTTCTTTCCAGTAAAATAGGTCTTAGACAGGGATGCGTGATGTTACAATTGCTATTTAATATATTTTTAGATGATGGTGTAAAAAAAAAGTGAATGCAGGTGTTGGGAAGAGGTGTGGGACTGCAAGATAAAGAATCAAACACACTTTGGGAGCTATCACAATGCTTTTTGCAAATGACACTGTTTTAGGAGATTCCAAGAAATTGCAAAGGATGGTGCACGAGTTTTGGAGGGTATATAAAGAAGGAAATTAAAGTGAACATTTGAAAGAATAGCTTGATGAAGGGTAACAAAAATTTTAGTAATGGGAAGATTGGAGGGAGGAGTATGTAGAAAGTGAATGTATTTAGATATTTGGGATTGGACTTGTCATCAGATAGGTCTATGAAAGATGAGGTGCACCATAGAAGTGACGAGAGAAAAAAGGTGAGTGATGCTATGAGGAATCTGTGGAGACAACGTTATCCCTGGAAGCAAAAATTGAATGTATGAGAGTATAGTGGTACCAAAGCTCTTTATAGGGGTGAAGCATGTGGTGAACATTGCAGCAAGGAGGAGGCCGGAGACAGTGAAGATATCATGTCTGAGGGCAATGTGCAATGTGAATATTATGCAGAGAATTCGTAGCTTGAGATTAGAAGGATGCGCAGGGTTACTAAAAGTATTATCCAGAGGGTTAAAGGGGTTGTTGATATGGCTGGACATTTAGAGAAGGTAGTAGTGGAGGGAAGGTGGGGTAAGTGTCGTCCTAGAAAAGATTGGATGGACAGAGTAAAGGAGTTTTTTTGAGCGAGGGCTAAGACATCCAGCAAGCGTGTGTGAGCATCTTAGAAAGGAGTGAGGTAATGGTTTTTATGACTTGACGTGCTGTTGGAGTGTGAACAAGGTATGAAGGGATTCAGGAAACCAGTTAGCCGGATTTGAGTCCTGGAAGTGGGAGGTACAGTGGTGCAATGTGGAGGGTGGGGATATTTACTGTTTTGAACTGTAGTATCGGCGCCCTCTGGCAAGACAGTGACGGAGTGAATGATGGTGAAAATATTTTTTTCGGGTCACCATGTCTCGGTGGGAGACAGCCGATGTGTTAATATAATGGAGGAGGGAATAAACGTGTGGCAACAAAAGTGTGTTGGAGGGAGGGAATAAACAATTATATAGTTTAAAACAAATAATTCAGGATTTATTGAGAAGCTGGAAAATATGGTCACTGTTTTAATAAAATAATAAATTGTACAAGTTAAATAAATATAACTAATTAACTACTAGCGACTAGGAATTGTAGACGTTAGCAACTGTGATCATAATAATAATAATAATAATAATAATAATAATAATAATAATAATAATAATAATAATAATAATAATAATAATAATAATAAAAACAATAATGATAATTATAATTAGGAAAAGTAAAAAGAAATATTTTTATAAGATTTAAATGTACTGGAGAATACAAAGTTTTTAGGACAAATCTTAACATAGAGAATAAATGGTTGAATGAGAGCTTTTCGGAGCTTTGTAAACATGCCACACGCAATAGCAATCAATATATTGATAAATAATTATACCAAACTATAGACACTACATACTACTGTCGTATAAGTAACTGTAATCATGACGATTTTAAATGTATTTAAATACACTTTAAATACATTGCACGTATATTATATGTAGATATTCTCCGGTTCATTTGTTAATGCAGAAATCCTTTATTGCTTTAAGTTCACTCTCTCTCTCTGATTTAAAGAGCTGGGCAATATTAAGCTAATGACTTAGTGGCTGACGCCATCTATTATGACCTGAAACCAGCAGGGTGAATCATTTCTTCAGATGAAGACTTTACCTCGAAAACTAACCATGGTAAGGTGGTGTTAGAACCCACTTGCCATGGGTTCTAAATCCTCTCATACCATCGTTTACCTCTCGATTATTTTCTAAATATAAATTACACACATTATGTATCGCTTCGAGTGATCACACTGTAAGGTATTCGACTTACTCTACGATTATCACAATTTAACTTCAATTTAGTTAACTTGAGTCTGTGGTAATTAACATAGTACAGACGCTGAAAATTATGCAACGTGAAAGGCACAACTCAGTGGGTTAAAGACAATATTTAACCAATTCAAACTTTAGCAACTCTATATGAAATAAAACTCAATTACAGATTGTATTGAAAACGAGTTTTTTTATTTCATTTATTTAATATCTAGATTGTTCCATAGTTTCATGAATTGGTTTATTAAAAATGTGTAAAATAAATAATGCCGAAAACACCAGTGAGCGTACTTGTGGGGTTTTTTGTGTGTGTGTGTGTGTGTGTGTGTGTGTGTGTGTGTGTGTGTGTTGTGCTCTATGAGTATGTTGTGTGTTCTTTGTATAAATGTTGTACATGTAATGTATATTGCAGATCAGGTCCTTTGGTTGTGTGAAACTAACTCGTTACGTCTTTACCAATTCATTCAGACACAACAAATCAACAAAGTCTCGCATGAAATCTGAGGGTACATCAGGACACATAATTTATGCTTATTTACGAAGGCTATATACAGCAATTTTCTCAACCTACTGTGCACACTTATCATTCATATCACAAACAAAAATATAAATTACACTTTGAAGAAACACTGTACTATCTTGTTAGTGAAGGAACCACGGACAAGAAAACAGTGAGCTACCTTGACACAGTAGAAGACACAGACAGTGAAACTGGCCACTCAATAAAGCAGTCCCACTCCATAAGAAATAATATATTTGACATCATAGCAAAGAGAACTCACTAGGGTTATCACGGTTAAGAATAAACAAGACTAAGAGTATCCTTAAGGGTATCTTGATCTTGAAGTCTGGAGAATCACCTGTGTTATTTCTGCCCTTGGTGTCAGTGGCAACTGATGACACTGCTGCTACAGATGTCAGCTGCATATGATGGCACTACTGCCTGTGGTGTTACTGGGAGAGTTGTGAGTTGTTAGAAAATGGAAGTTGATGCAAACCATAGGCCAAGAGGTAGCCATTAAATACTGCAGTTGAGAACATATTGGAAACATCCCAAGGAAGTCACTTAGGAGGACAGGCGGGATTATCTGAGCTCCGCCTTGGACCAGCCAATGTTGCAGAGGCTCTTAGGGAATCATACGCCTGCCATCAGAGGCAGGATCAAGTAGAAATGAGAGGCTCAGGGCATTCTAGGCCCCTAAGTAACGTGTCACTAGACAAAAAATCATAAGTGATGAGAGTTCTGGATACCGTTCGGATCATCCTTGTGTGTGAGGCGAGGGAGACAGATTTTTTGTTTATATAATTTACAGTTGCACAGAGCAGAGTTTCGTGGCCAGGTAGTAGAGGTGTAGGGAGGTGGCCGCCATGGAGACCATGTTGCCAACTGCGATGATCATGTGAGTACGGCGGAAGGCCCGGTAGAGTCGCATGTAGTGTGGACAGTGAGCCAGACGACCTGGCTTATTAGTGCCCACCTCCTGGCCAAGACCTGCCTCGCGCTCTATGGCAATCTGTCGGGATAAAAAAATTGGCAATCAGATTCTACAGTTCTCCACAGCTCAAGTACTTTCATACTTCTCAGTGCGTCATCAGGAGCTATGCAGTGTTGCAAGGCAGCAACTGAAGGAGTGAGGAAGTTTTCAGAGTAGCTTATAGTATCCACTGAGAAACGTATTTTCTCAAGTCACATGACCTGTTCTAAGCGGCTAGAAAAAGCTTGGGGCTGGCTATTATATCTTTTAAATTTATAATACTTGACACCTCAAAACCCTCCTACCCCATATGGGGAAGATGTCGATGATGGTGGTGCGGGTGGCAATCAACTGTTGGCTCACATTCCGAGAGAGGCTGCAGCAGGTGGCAAACCCGCACCGCGCTACTCTGAGAAAGCTTCCTCTCTCCTTCAGTTTTTGGGCCTTGCAACATTACATAGCTCATGATGATGCACTGAGAAGTGTGAAAGTACTTGAGCTAAAGACTTCCACCCACCGTGGCTTGTCTTGCATAGTTAAGATCGCCTGTCTGCGATTGTTTGCACACACATACAAACACACACACACACACACATACTACATATATATATATATATATATATATATATATATATATATATATATATATATATATATATATATATATATATATAATGTCGTGCCGAATAGGAAAGAATTGGTCAATAAGCAAGAACTCATTTAAAATTAAGTCCTTATACGTTTAAAGATATATTTTTCATTTATGTTAATGTAAAAATTAATAATTTTGTGCCAAAAGATCCTTAGAAAACTTACCTAACCTTATTATAACAAGCGCAATTTAATTTAGCCTAACCAAGTAAATATACCATACCTTGGGCAGGCGATCAAGAGACACCTAGCACTGAGGCATAAATTCATCAACAGTATTTACCTAGGCCATGTACAAGCAATCAGTCTTAGGTGGCTATAAGTTCAGTCAAATCCCTAAGTATACCACGGGCGGATAGAACGCCCGTGGTATGTTGTGAATGTCATTACGATAGTCATGAGACGGCTTTGAGGGGACTGAGTAGAAGTCTCCGCCAGCTGGCCGTATACTGTAAACTTCTTGTGCGAAGTGCCTGCAACCTTCCTCAGTGTATAAATATCCTAGTTGGATGAATAATTGTAGCCCGGCCCGTGGCTACGTCGGTCTGTAGTTTTTGACCTCATCGTGGTCCGCAGGTTTGTTTGCAACGTGTCATTATTTCGTGAACCAACTAAATATATTTTAGATAAGTTTACAATAATTTAATAATAAACAAACACAATGAAATATATTTTTTCGTTAATTCAGATGATTTTCGAAATTATTGCATACACAAATTTTCACTTGCTTATTCGGCAAGAAGAGCGTTGCTATTTAGGCCAAATTTGCAAATTTTACCTATTCGGCACGACACACACACACACACACACACACACACACACACACACACACACACACACACACACACACACACAATATATATATATATAATATATATATATATATATATATATATATATATATATATATTATATATATATATATATATATATAAGTTTTGCTGGTGATGGTAGTTTTAGTTACCTTTATGGTAATGAGTTTGGTGAGCACAGGTGCAAGATACAGACGGATTCCCAGGTTCACCAGGAAGCAACTCACCAAAATGCCTCCCTGCAAAAAATAATACATGCATATCAAATATTTTTACATGAATAATTTAGAAAACAGCTGTCTGAAAAAAATACAAATATAATATAAGCAAGACGCAAACAATATGTTGTATCACGATCTTGCAGCTTGTTGGGCCCCTTGGGAAGCAACTTTTGCAGCCCCTGGGCAAGCAACTTCTGGGACCCCAGGGAACCAAGTTACTTGAAATTTCTTCTCAAATTACATGTGTTTGTTAATACATAACGTATGGTCAGTTTTGCGTTTGATTTCCATAAAGATGACACAAACTTATCTGAGAAGCAGTCATCTGAAAAGCCTCGTTTTTTTTTCTCCCCTGAATTCCAAGAAACCCGTTTTGTGAGTACCTATTTCATGTGAGACTCTCCGGTTTGAGTCCGGGTGCCTAGTTGTTAATCTGGTGCTGGGTGTCGGGATGAGCAAGTGTAACAAATGGTGTTCCATAAGGGCTGGTACTAGCTAGGTCTGTATACGGAAGTCGACAAAGCTAACCCTCGGTATCCCATGGTAAAAAAAAAAACACATTACAAAACAATCTTACATTGACCCTTTTGCTATGTGAGCAGTATGTCGACAATTTATATCTTACGTATCACATTTTGTAGTAATCTTACGGTCCCTGAGTTACCACATAGCCTAATAGCAAAGTCGAATAAAAATGGAGTGACTATTTTTTTTCAGGACAGCTGTCGTTGTATTTATCATTTCCCTTAGTAATATACACTACCATGTATCCGTCTTCCTTCCCTCCCAGTCTCTTCCCTATCCTCATCCACTACCCAACCGCCGCATTGATGCTATCCTCATCTGCCTGCCGTCAATGTTCATATTTATGTGACTTTTGTGGGATTAAGATAGTGCTAAGGTTTTTTGGGAGTGTATTCAATCTCTCTCTTTTTCTGTCTGTTGTTCATCTCTCTCTCTCTCTCTCTCTCTCTCTTCTTCTCTCTCTCTCTCTCTCTCTCTCTCTCTCTCTCTCTCTCTCTCTCTCTCTCTCTCTCTCTCTCTCTCTCTCTCTCTCTTCTTCTCTCTCTCTTCTCTCTCTCTCTCTTCTCTCTCTCTGTCTGCCTCTCTCTCTCTAAAATTTTTAATGCTCTTGCATTAATAGGGAAACAGTATGGAAAAGATATATTATTATTTCCTTGTTGTCCGCTTACATTTACATATATGTAACTCGAATTGCTTGAAAATGTCTACTTTTTACATTTGTTGACAGATTTTTGTCATTCGCCTTGTTAAACAACATGTGATGTTAAAGCTTTCTTAATCTGCATATAATAATGTTTTGGTAAAACGTTTAGAACTACTTTCTATCATGTTGGGAATACTGTCTATTGAGTTTCCATAATTTCTAATTGTGTGTGTGTGTGTGTGTGTGTGTGATACCAGTTGTCAAAGTTACTTGACAGAGTTACCACTTACTTAACTACCATTATAGACTTAATGGTAGTTAAGTCTATAATGGTAGTCTAGTTGCAACTAGAGACTTTCATCTCTAGTTGCAACCAAAGCTGGAGACTCATTCAATGTGGAAGATGCGAAATAATAAAAGAGAGAGAGACAGAATAAAAACCATGTGAGACGTAAACACGAAATGACATGAGCTGCATATTTCGATTCCATCGAGATTATGAGGTTAAAGTAGCAAGGGAATCGAAGACTAAACCAAAAGGATTCTTTCAGAGATACAGAAGTAAGTTTAGGGACAAGATAGGCCCACTCAAAAGTTACTCGGTCAGCTCACCGACAGTGATAAGGAAATGTGTAGAATTTTTAACACTTACTTCCTCTCAGTTTTTACACAGGAAGATACTAGCGATATTCCAGAAATAATAAATTATGTAGAACAGGACGAATGTAAACTATACATGATTAGGGTCACAAGTGACATGGTCCTTAGAAAAATAGATAAATTAAAACCTAACAAATCCCCAGGCCCTGATGAACTATTTGCAAGGGTTCTAAAGGAATGTAAAGAGGAGCTTAGCAAACCTTTGGCTAATCTTTTCAGCATATCACTGCAAACTGGTATAGTGTCAGATAAGTGGAAAATGGCAAATGTGATACCTATTTTCAGAGCAGGGGACAGGTTCTTAGCTTCGAACTATATACCAATAAGCCTATCCTCCATAGTGAGAAAATTTATGGGATCAATAATTTCCGAGGCAATTCGTAGCCATCTTGAAAGGCATAAATTGATTAATGAATCTCAGCACGGTATTAGAAAAGGGCGTTCCTGCCTAATGAATTTATTAACTTTTTTCACGAAGGTATTTGGGAGGTAGATCATGGTAATGAATATGATACTGTGAATATGGACTTTATTAGAAGTCCATATATTGTATATGTGGACCGCATCAGAGACTATTGAGGAAAATTAAGGCAAACGGAATAGGAGAAATTTTCCTGGGTAGAGGCATGGTTGACAGATAGGCAGCAGAGAGTTTGCATAAATGGGGAGAAATCAGAGTGGGGAAGCATCACGAGCGGTGTTCCACAGGGGTCAGTGTTGGGCCCCTTGTTGTTCACAATCTACATAAACTACATAGATGAGGGAATAAATAGCGACATAAGCAAGTTTGCTGATGACACCAAAATAGACCGTCGAATTCATTCTGACGAGGACATTAGAGCACTACAGGAAGATTTGAATAGACTGATGCAGTAATCGGAAAAGTAGCAGATGCAGTTTAAAATAGACATATGCAAAGTTCTAAACACTGGACAGGAAAATAACCATGCCACATATAAACTAAATAATATAGATCTTAATACCACTGATTGCGAAAAGGATTTGGGAGTTCTGGTTAGCAGTAATCAGTCAACGGTCAACAGTGCATAAGTGCTCTCAATAAAGCGAACAGAGTCCTTGGCTTCATATCAAGAAGCATAAATAATAGGAGCCCTCAGGTAGTTCTTCAACTCTATATATCTTTGGTTAGGCCTCATTTAGATTATGCTGCATAGTTCTGGTCACTGTATTACAGAATGGATATAAATGCACTGGAAAACATACAAAGGAGAATGACAAAGTTGATCCCATGTATCAGAAATCTTCACTATGAGGATAGATTGAGGACCCTGAATCTGCACTCTCTAGAAAGGCGTAGAATTAGGGGAGATATAATTGAGGTGTATAAATGGAAAACATGAATAAATAAAGGGATTGTAATTAGCGAACTAAAAATATGTAACCAAGACAGGACTCGCAGCAATGGTTTTAAGTTGGAAAAAATCAGATTCAGGAAGGATATAGGAAAGTACTGGTTAGGTAATAGAGTAGTGGATGAGTGGAACAAACTTCCGAGTACCGCCATAGAAGCTAAAACATTGTGTAGTTTTAAAAATAGGTTAGATAAATACGTGGGTGGGTGTGAGTTAGACTTGACTAGCTTGTGCTAATAGGTCTGATGCCATGCTCCTTTTTTAAGTGAATGTGACCTGACACGACTAGGTTGAGTCATTTCCTTAAGCTGGTGGGAGACTTGGACTTGCCTTGCATGGGCCGGTAGGCCTGCTGCCGTGTTCCTTCTTTCTTATGTTCTTAAAATTCTCTTTAGTTAGCGATTTAAATATGCGGGTCATTATATCCAGTGTTTGTGTCTCCCATGGGATTATTCACATTTTAAAAAGCGTTCCTTATACTTACAAATTTCCAGTCATGTTTTTAAGTACTATATAACTGCTGTCCGAATGCTTCGACAAGTTAGTTCTATAATTCACGAAAGAGATAATGGCGGATGACGTTACAATAACGAGTAAAAAAATATTATTCTCTTTATAATTCAGTGGCTAAAATTGTGTAGAATTATGAAGGAACACAGTAAAAACTTTAACTTCCCAGAACACGAAACTGAGACCTCAAGGACAAAACTTTATCATCACCTTCACTTACGACATGAATAAAAATTTGTGCTCAGTGAGTGGAAGCATCCAAGGCGAGGGAGTAGGAACTGCAATGGTTCAATTTATGTGTGTCCGAGGTTGTGAGGCAACTCTTCTGCTGGGCCATCATTACATCCTAGTGCTAGTTGGGCCCCAATGATACCCTTGCTTTTACTTTAATGGACCTGACGCTAGTAAGTTTCTTTATAGACATAACGGAGATGTAACTTTACTAATGGGTTTAGCTGTCTCTCTTTCAGCTTAGCATTCTCTCTCTCTCTCTCTCTCTCTCTCTCTCTCTCTCTCTCTCTCTCTCTCTCTCTCTCTCTCTCTCTCTCTCTCTTGAAAAGCCGTCTACATTTTATGTCACTTGCAAACATTTTAGATTGTCACTGTTAGATATTAACTTTCACTAACACACACTGTAGACTTGACCGATATACATTGTATACTGTCACCGGTAGACACTACAGACTGTTACTCTTAGATACTACAGACTGTCACCGTAAATACTACAGACTGTCACCGGTAAGATACTACAGACTGTCACCGGTAGATACTACAGACTGTCACCGGTAGATACTACAGACTGTCACCGGTAGATGCTACAGACTGTCACTGGTAAACACTGTAAGGAGTCACTGGGACACTGAAGACACTGGCAGATACTGTAGACAATCACTGGCAGAAACTGTGGACAGTCACTGGCAGACACTGTAGACAGTCACTGGCAGTCACAGTTAGAACAGTGAGTGCAACAATGCCAATCTCATTCGGCTGGTTGGTCAACCATCCTGTCCTCACAAAGGTACAGCCTGACTCGTTACCAGGGCCACGAGGAATGTGTCCGCCCACTTGTGCGTGTAGGGGTTCAATCTCAGCTCCTGGTCCCCACTCTCAAATTATAGGCACCTGAATTACTGGTTCACGGCCTCTTTGGTTCTATCAAAGTCATCCTTGAAATACCGCATGGAGTTGCCCTCCACAATGTTCTTAATCTAACTCCTTACACGTAGTTACCTCACTCGGGCTCATGAAATATTTCCACACATCTTTGTGAATCATCAGTATTTTTATCTGCCATGAATGCCCTTTCACCCCAGTGTCTTGCATTTCAAATAATTCCGTCCCTGTCAAATTCTATGAGTATTTCATACGTAATGCTTAGGTATTTAAGTCTGTCTACCACTTAAAAAGCCTTCAACATATTCAAGATTTTTGTTTTAAGTGGCGCGAGTGCGCGCGTGTGTGTGTACTCACATAATTCACCTAACTGTGGTTGCAAGGGTCGAGTCATACCACCCGGCCCCGCCTCTTTACTGGTCGCTATTAGGTCCACTCTCTACTTGCTCCATGAGTTTTATCATACCTCCTCATAAACCTATGTATGGATCCTGCCTCCACTATATCGCTCTCCAGGTCGATTTTCATTAACCTCTCCTCGTAGGACATACCCCTGAGCTCAGGGACTAGTCTTGTTGTAAACCTTTGCACTTTCTCTAATTTCTTGACGTTTTTGAACATGTGTGGGTTCGAAACTGGTGCTGCATACTCCAATATGGGCCTGACGTACAAGATGTATAGAGTAATGAACGATTCCTTATTGAGGTGTTGAAACGCTCTTCATAGTTTGTCGGGCGCTCATATGCTGCAGCAGTTATTTGGTTGGTTTGCGCCTTAGATGAGCTCGGTATGATGCTCACCCCAAGATCCTTTTTCTTGGGTGAGATTTGCAGTCTTTGGCTCCCTAGCCTGTACTCTGTCTGCGGTCTTCTTTGACTTCCCCCAGTCTTCATGACTTTGCAATTGGTGGGCTCAAACTCCAGGAGCCAGTTGCTGGACCAAGCTTGCGACCTGTCTTACCTAATCCTCATCCGATTGAATTCTTCTCATTAGCTTCACATTGTCTGCAAACAGGGACACATCTGAATATATCCCTTTCATCATATCAAATATACAAGAAACATCACCGGCTCTTGGACTGACCCCTGTTGAACCCCGCGTAACGTACCATGACTCATTGTTTCCTTCATGTCAAGTATTCATTGATCCATTCCAGTGCCTTTCCTGTTATTCCTGTCTGTTCCTCTAGCTTCTGCACTAATCTCTTGTGTGGAACTGTGACGAAAGCCTTCTTACAGACCAAGAAAATGCAGTCTACCCATCCCCTCTGTCTTGTCTTACGTCTGTCACCTTGTCGTAAAACTCCATTTCTTTCTAGGTGCTCCATCATTCTTTTCCTGATAATCTTCTCCATGACTTTGCATACTAAACATGTCAGGGACACTGGTCTGTAGTTTAATGCTGCCTGTCTGTCTCATTTCATAAAAAACTGGGACTAAATATGCCATCTTCCACACCTCAGGTAGTTGCCATGTTTCGATAAAGGTGTTGAAGATTGTTATGAGTGACACACCCAGCGCCTCTGCTCTTGCTCTCAGGACCCACGGAGAGATGTCCGGATCCACCGTCTTTCGAAGTATCTAAACCACGATACTTGTGGGGATTGAACTCGCGGATAGTGAGTCATAAGACTCCTGACCTGCGCATTAGCCACTGGGCCAGCTGACTACAATAAGATTCATCAAACTAGTGGTGCCTATGCTAACCTTCCTATGGTGTATAAGTATAACTAGGTGGATGACTCTTGTACCAGCTGGCCCAGTGGCTAGCGCGTCGGTCTGGAGTTTTATGACTCACAAACCGCGAGTTCAATCCCCCCCCGCCTATAGCGTGGTTTGTTTACAATGGTTTCATTACGATTTCGTGAGTCTTGAAGTATCTAGTTCACTTAGTAGCCTCCTCTGTTGTGTGTATTGTGTCCAGCACTTATTGGTGTACCACACCATTCCTGTTTTCTGGAATCCTTTCTGTCTCTATTAAATGTACTTCCTTAAATCTCGTTTTGAGCTCTTCACACTCTTCTCGGTCGTTTCTTGTCATCTCCCCTCCTTCCTTCCTCAGCCTGATTACCTGGTCCTTGACTGTTCTGTTCCTCGTGTATACAAAGCTTCGAGTTCGATTTGGCTTTCGATGCTATGTCTTTTTCGGATTGCCGCTGGACCTCCCTCTTATCTATGCATATTCGTTTCTGGCTCTTCGACTAATCTCCCTATTTTCCTGGTACCTTTGTCTTCTATAGTTTTTCCATTCTCTAGCACACTTAGTTTTGCATTTCTCATTGTTTCTGTTGCCCTTTTTGTACGAACCTCTCCTCTGCCTCCCTGCATTTTGTTGTCATGTATTCAGTATTTCATTTACTAATTTTCCCATCAGTTCTCCTTCCCCTGAACCTCATTCAGAAAATTGTTCATGCCTGTGTAAACCCCTCTTTTCAAGTTTGGCTTCTCCCATCCTATCGTCCTGGTTCCTTCTCCACATGTAACTCTACTATGTATCTGAAGCTCAGGACCATGTGATCACTCGCCCCGAAGGGCTTTTCATATGTGATGTCCTCAATGTCCAAACTACTCAAGGTGAATATGAGGTCTAGTCTTGTTGATTCATTTCTCTTCTCTCTCTGATAGTGTCCCAACGTGTTGATGCATTAGGTTTTCTAGTACCACCTCCATCATCTTAGCCCTCCACATTTCTGATTACCCATGTGGCTCCAGATTTTCCCAGTCAATCTCCTTGTTATTGAAATCACTGGCAACTATTAATTTTTCCCTGCCGATGTGGGCCCTTCTGGCAACCTCAGCTACTGCTATTTTGCTCTTATGTTCTTGTCTTGGCCTCCTCCTATTCTGTGGTGGGTTATACATTACTGCAGTCACCACCTTGGGACCCCCAGTCTGAAGTGTTCCTATGTAGTCACTTGCTTCCTCTCTGTCCCCTCCTTCCAGCTCCACAAAGCTCCACTGGTTTTTGATGAGCAGTACAACTCCTCCACCCCCAGCTATTCCCTTTTCCTCAGGATCTAATATCCAGTTGGAAAGATTGTGTCTGTTATTATTTGCATGAGTTTAGTTTCTGTGAGTGTTATGAAGTCTAGGGATGCCTCCGTGATTCATTTGTACCACTCCTCACACTTATTGGTTATTCCTTCTACACTGGTGTACCACACCTTCAGTTTCTTTTCCAGAACTGTATTCTATGGGGTTTTGGGGGGCTAGGGTAGTGGGAAACCTAGCAGGTTACTGTGGGAGGCTGCTGTGTAGGTGGGATTTGTGCTGGGGGGAGTTGGGGGCTGTGAGTGTGGAGTGTGGTTTATTTTGGATTAATTTGTTGGGCTGCGAGGTTCTGTGGGTGGTTTTGCTTACTGATCCTCCCGACTCTGTGTGTCCCCACCTGACTCTAGCTTTGTCTCTCTTTCTTGCCTTTTTCATCTTTGTATCCTCTCTCAATTTCTGTCGTTCTGTTCTGGTTCTGCCATGGCCTAGGTACACCCACTGGTATTTTGTTGTTTCATTTTGCAGTGGTTTTTGCTGCAGGATCTTGTCTTGAAAATCAAATTCACTGGCTGGTTTCTTTTCCTCGAGTATCCCCAAATTCTCTGAAAATTTATCAGCTTGGTCATGCCCTTTCCCTCCTCTTTGATGATATTTTCAATCTCTTCTCTCCCTGTCATGTTTCTTCATATGTCCTCTCTTCAGTCTCCTGAAACCCATGAGTAAAAACTGACTTCTCCCTCTCCTATTCCCATTACTTTTCCCGTCCGCATCTCTGGATCCCATTTAAACACAGCCATTGCTACTTCCCTTATCATTTCCTGAATTTTCCGGAGGCCTGATAGCACCTCTGCAGGAGGCCTGTCACCTCTACCTACAACCCTTCCCCTCACTGCTCTCCCTGTGCACAAGAGCATGACACTATCGTTTCTCAACATTTCTTTGTAGCCTAATAGGACCTCTTCATGTGTGTGTGGTGTGTGTGTGTACTCACCTAATTGTGGTTGTAGAGGTCAAGTCACAGCTCCTGGCCACGCCTTCACAGGTCACTACTAGGTCCACTCTCTCCCTGCTCCTTGAGCCTTGTCGTACCTTTTCTTAAAGTTATGTATGGATCCTGCCTCCAGACTATTCAACTTCTGACAACTCTATGACTGAAAAAAATACTTCCTAACATCCCTGTGACTCATCTGAGTCTTCAATTTCCAACTGTGACTCCTTGTTCCTGTATCCCATCTCTGGAATATCATGTCTCTTTCTACTTTGTTAATTCCTCTCGGTATTTTATATGTTTTTATTATGTCCCCCCTCTCTCTCCTATCCTCCAGTGTCGTCAGGTCTATTTCCCTTAACCTCTCCTCGAATGGACATGTCCCTTACCTCCGGGACTAGTCTCGTTACCAACCTTGGCACTTTCTCTAATTTCTTGACTGCTTGATTATGTGTGGGTTCCAGACTGGTATTGCATACTCCAATATGGGCCTGACGTACACTGTGTACAAAGTCCTGAATGATTCCTTACTGAGGTGCCGGAACGCTATTCTTAGGGTTGCTAATCTCCCAAACGCTGCAGCAATTATTTGGTTGATGTGTGCCTCTGGAGATGTGCTCGGTATTATACTCACCCCAAGAATGTGTGTGTGTGTGTGTGTGTGTGTGTGTGTGTGTGTGTGAGCATTCTTGGGTTGGCGTTTGCTATTCTGTCAACTTCCTTCTGATGTCAACCGCCTCATTATACCAAGGATCCTCCCGCCTCATTGTACTGAGGATCTTCCTGCATCACTGTACTGAGGATCCTCCCGCCTCACTGTATTGAGGATCCTCCCGACTCATTGTACTGAGGATCCTCCTTCCTCATTGTACCGATGATCCTCCTGCTTCTCAGTGGCCACCAGCGTACCTCTCCCAGCAGCCACCTCCCAGGCTGCTTGTCACTGCACCGCCTCACCCTCCCTCCCTCCCTCATCATTAGTACACGTCATTTTTTGCTGAGCCCGAGATCATTTATTCTGAAGGATTGGACAGGATAATAAAAGGGATGCCGAGGACTTGGCATGAGGGTGAGGAGATAAAAACCAAGAAAGGAGAGAAGGAAGAAAATTTGTTGTACAAGAAGTGTTACGGACAAGGTTAATGTTAGTCACTGTGCTAGAGAAGAGACAGATGTGTGTGTATATGTACATGTACATACACACACAAACACACACACACACACACACACACACACACACACACACACACACACACACACACACACATATATATATATATATATATATATATATATTTTTTTTTTTTTTTTTTTTTCAACAAGTCGGCGTCTCCCACCGAGGCAGGGTGACCCAAAAAGAAAGAAAATCCCCAAAAAGAAAAACTTTCATCATCATTCAACACTTTCACCACACTCATACATAATCACTGTCTTTGCAGAGGAGCTCAGATACGACAGCTGAGAAAAGTCCCTCCCAGCTGTCACTATCTCAGACCCCTCCTTTAAAGTGCAGGCATTGTACTTCCCATTTCCAGGACTCAAGTCCAACTAAATCAATTAACTGGTTTCCCTGAATCCCTTCACACAATGTTACCCTGCTCACACTCCAACAGATCGTCATGTCCCAAAAACCATTCGTCTCCATTCACTCCTATCTAACACGCTCACACATGCTTGCTGGAAGTCCAAGCCCTCGCCCACAAAACCTCCTTTACCCTTCCCTCCAACCTTTTCTAGGACGACCCTACCCCGCCTTCCTTCCCTACAGATTTATACGCTCTCCAAGTCATTCTACTTTGATCCATTCTTCTAAATGACCAAACCACCTCAACAACCCCTCTTCAGCCCTCTGACAAATACTTTTAGTAACTCCACACCTTCTCCTAATTTCCACATTCCGAATTTTCTGCATAATATTTACACCACACATTGCCCTTAGACAGGACATCTCCACTGCCTCCAGCCTCCTCCTGCTGCAGCATTTGCAACCCATGCTTCACACCCATATAAGAGTGTTGGTACCACTATACTTTCGTACATTCCCTTCTTTGCCTCCATGGATAACGTTTTTGTCTCCACAGATACCTCAATGCACCACTCACCTTTTTCCTTCATCAATTCTATGGTTAACCTCATCCTTCATAAATCCATCCGCTGACACATCAACTCCCAAATATCTGAAAACATTTACTTCTTCCATAATCCCTCTCTCCAATGTGATATCCAATTTTTCTTATTTAAATCGTTTGATACCCTCATCACCTTACTCTTATCTATGTTCACTTTCAACTTTCTACCTTTACACACTCTCCCAAACTCGTCCACTAACCTTGCAACTTTTCTTTAGAATCTCCCATAAGCACAGTATCATCAGCAAAAAGTAACTGTGTCAACTCCCATTTTGCATTTAATTCTCCAAAATTTAATCCCACCCCTCTCCCCAACACCCTAGCATTTACTTCTTTTACAACCCCATCTATAAATATATTAAAACAACCATGGTGACATCACACATCCCTGTCTAAGACCTACTTTTACCGGGAAGTAATCTCCTCTCCTACACACCCTAACCTGAGCCTCACTATCCTCATAAAAACTCTTTACAGCCTTCAGTAACTTACTACCTATTCCATACACTTGCAACATTTGCCACATTGCTCCCTATCCACTCTATCATATGCCTTTTCTAAATCCATAAATGCAATAAAAACTTCTCTACCTTTATCTAAATACTGTTCACATATATGCTTCACTGTAAACACTTGATCTACACATCCCCTACCCATTCTAAAGCCTCCTTGCTCATCTGCGATCCTACTCTCTGTCTTACCTCTAATTCTTTCAATAATAACCCTGCTATACACTTTACCTGGTATACTCAGTAAACTTATTCCCTATAATTTTTACACTCTCTTTTATCCCCTTCCCTTTATATAAAGGAACTATACATGCTCGCTGCCAATCCCTAGGTACCTTCCCCTCTTTCATACATATATTAAACAAAAATACCAACCACTCCAGCACTATATCATCCTCTGCTTTTAACATTTCTGTCATGATTCCGTCAATTCCAGCTGCTTTACCCTTTCATTCTACGTAATGCCTCACGCACCTCCCCCACACTCACATCCTGCTCTTCTTCACTCCTAAACGATGTTGTACCTCCCTGGCCAGTACATGAAATTATCGCCTCCCTCTTTTCATCAACATTTAAAAGTTCCTCAAAATATTCCCTGCCATCTACCCAATACCTCCAGCTCCCCATCTACTAACTCCCTACTCTGTTTTTAACTGACAAATCCATTCGTTCCCTAGGCTTTCTTACCTTGTTTATCTCACTCCAAAATTTTTCTTGTTTTCAGCAAAATTTCTTGACAGAGCCTCTCCTGTTCTTTCATCCGCTCTTCTTTTGCACTCTCTCACCACTCTCTTCACCTTTCTTTTACTCTCCATATACTCTGCTCTTCTACTAACACTTCAGTTTTGTAAAAACCTCTCATAAGCTACCTTTTTCTCTTTTATCACACCCTTTACTTCTTCATTCCACCACTCACTCCTCTTTCCTCCTGCACCCACCCTCCTATATATATATACACACATATATATATATATATATATATATATATATATATATATATATATATATATATATATATATATATATATATATTGTGATTGTCTATTCACCTTATTGTGGCGAAGGTGATGGTGTAAGCAGATATTTGTGGTGATAGTTAAGGGTATATAGATATACGTATTCACACACGTGTGGACGAGTACGTATACACGTGTGTACATATATACACATGTTTACATGATTATATATATATATATATATATATATATATATATATATATATATATATATATATATATATATATATATATATATATATATACTGAGTATACCCTGCTGCCCCGTCTGAGACCAGGCCTCGTGGTGGATCAGGGTCTGATCAATCAGGCTGTTACTGCTGGCCGCACCCAAACTGACTTACGAACCACAGCCCATGTAAACATGTGTCAGTTACCATTTTGTCCTAGGCACATGTCGATTAGACACTAGGCCTGTTGTATATGTGTGCATTGTATATGTGCGTGTTGTATATGCGTGCATTCGTGCGTGCGCGTGCGTGTCAATAACAACACTGCAACTAGCCGAGGACTCGAACCCGTGTCGTTTTAGCCCGCCTCATGGTGAACGAAAATTCACGACGCTCTAGCCCACGGGAGCACCCAATCCTACAAAGATCACGCACCCAGCAGAGCTAGGGTGCGTGAGAGAGAGATGCAGGTGTGATATTACAAGCTGCAACAATGATCAACAAATACTTTTAATCCCAAACATTCCCTGACTTTCCTAATATGACTAATATTAAATCTCCCAATGTATATGTATACACGTGTTTACGTAGCCGTACACACGTGTGTGTGTATATGTATGTCTATGTACCCTTAACTATCACCATAAAGTTCTGCTTACACCATCACCTTCACCACTATAAGGTGAATACATCATTATTATCACCACAATGAGGTGGATACACTATCACCATCACCACAATGTGCTGGCTACACTATCACCATCACTGCCGTGATCAGGGTATTCGATCACTATCGTTACCGTCTGCTGGCTAAGCTGTCACTATCACCACTGAGTGCTAGCTACATTGTCACTATCACCACCGTGAGCTAGTTACACTCATTATCACCAATGTGTGCTAGCTACAATGTCACTATCACCACCGTGAGCTAGTTACACTATCACCAATGTGTGCTGGCTACACTGTCACTGTCACTACTGTGTGCTGGCTACACTGTCACTATCACCATCGTATGTTGGCTACACTGTTACTCACCATCGTATGCTGACTACACTGTCACTATCACCACTGTGTGCTGGCTACACTCTCACTATAACCACCATGTGCTGGCTACACTCTCACTATCACTACTGTGTGCTTGCTACACATAAGAATGTCACATTCAGCAGGCAAGTCCCGATTTTTCATATTAAACCACGTCTCAGTTAATGCAAAAACATCAATATTACCTGCACTTGCAACTAATCTCAATTCGTCCATCTTATTTCTCGCACTACGACTATTAGTATAAAAAAAGGTTCAGAAAACCTCCCTTCTCTTTACTCTTCTTGTTCATTTCTGTTTTTCCACTATACCTATTGCTGTCCTTGTCACCTAGTGCCACTGACTCTCTAATATCCACCTTATTCTGCCTATTACTAGTTCCCCTAAATTTCATAACATTACTACACTGGGACTTCACTGTTTTCCCCCATAACCCTTACTACTTTACTTTAACTATGTTATCATGTGCTGGTTACTTCACTATCACCACCTGTCCTATGTCACTGTTGCCACCTTGTCTGCTACCTGCAATCACCACCATGCGCTGGCTACACTGTCACTATCACCACCGTGTGTCTGGTTGTACTGTCACTGTTGCCACCTTAGTGCTGGCTACACTGTGACTATCACCACCGTGTGCTGGTTACAATGTCACTATCACCACCGTGTGCTGGCTACACTGTCACTATCACTACCTGTGCTGGTACACGCACTCACACCTCTGTAGTCACTATTCACTCACCTGTGCTGGTACACTGTCACTATCCACCTGTGCTGGCTACACTGTCACTATCACTACTGTGTGCTGGCTACACAGTCACTTTCACTACTCTTCGCTGGCTACACTGTCACTTCACTATTGTTGCTGGCTACACTGTCACTATCACTACTGTGTGCTGGCTACACTGTCACTATCACTACTCTGTACTGTGTGCTACACTGTCACTATCACTACTGTGTGCTGGCTACACTGTCACTTTCACTACTGTGTGCTGGCTACACTGCCACTATCACTACTGTGTTCTGGCTACACTATCACTATGACTACTGTGTGCTTGCTACACTGTCACTATGACTACTGTGTGCTGGCTACACTGTCACTTTCACTACTGTGTGCTGCCTGCACTGTCACTTTCACTACTGTGTGCTGCCTGCACTGTCACTTTCACTACTGTGTGCTGGTTACAATCACTTTCAATACTGTGTGCTGGTTACACTGTCACTTTCACTACTGTGTGCTGGCTACACTGTCACTTTCACTACTGTGCCTTCCTCGTTGAAAGAAGCAGTGTTGTATTACCAGAACGTGATGACGTAATATTTAACGTTACACTTTTTGTGTTGCTTCCATTATTATTATTATTAAGCTCAAGGTGAGCCTGGCACTTGTCTTACAACCCCTACGGATTGCATAATAAATTATTATTATTTTTTTTTTAATATCATTATTATTATTATTATTGCTTGTAGAAGTAGTAATAGTAGCTGCAGTAGCAATAGTAGTAATAGTCCAAGTATAAGTAATAGTAGCAGCATCAGATGCTGCAGTAATATTAGTAGTTTAGAAGCAGCAGCAGGAGTAGTAGCTGAAATGATAATAGTAGTAAAAGCGCTACTACTACTACTTATAGTAATTCTACTACTACTAGTCGTACTTATACTACTAGTAGTAACAGCAGCAGTAGTAGAAAGACATTCGACAAGGTGCGTGTGACGTCTCCTGTACCACTTATTTCTTCCCCAGATTTTCATATAAATCAGATAAACTAGCGAGCTACAAGAAGCGAGGCAATGACTGCTCTTCTCTCACTACAGCATTTGAGGTTCTGTCTAGTCTTAGTATTTCTGAAGTTTTTATGTGTATATTAATTTAGGAGTTATTGTTGATTTTTTAAAATGTGTGTGTGTGTGTGTGTGTGTGTGTAGGTGGGTGGTGTGTGTGTGTGTGTGTGTGTGTGTGTGTGTGTGTGTGTGTGTGTGTGTGTGGGTTCGTGCGCGTGAGCGCGCGCGTGTGTTTAAGAAGGTCTTTAGGTTCTGTTTATTTTTCCGGTGTTCTTCTGGTTCGCTGGTGTGTTTATGTCTGCATTTCAGGTGTGCGAAACTAATGTAAATGTTCTTCCGCTTCTGTTTGTATATTTTAGTCAAACAAGAAGAGCTTTGCTCTTCATTTAAATATTGAAATTTAGGGGAAAGACAAATAATGCACTTTGCAAACACTTAAAGAGGAAATAATGTGGAATCGGTGAGACTAAAGAACACAAACTGAAAATACTCACGCGAGGAGTAAACCAAAAAAAAAAAACACCGGAAAAGGAATAAGGAAGAAAGATAAACATAAAGAGAAGATAAAAGTAAGATCAGGTGGACAGAGAAGCAGAAGGACTGAGAGGGGCAGCCCCCCAGCAGCAGCAGCAGCAGCAGCAGCAGCAGCTGGCATGGTTCACACCTTCCTTTTCCTGGGTCACTGGTGAGGACCAGCTGGAACGGCAGCAAAAGTTGACCACGAAGTCAAGGTCACCACCTGTGTCTGAGTGACGCCATGTTATCACGTAGCCCCTTCTTTATTAACATCCCTCCCATGTATGTCTTGTACTCACCTAGTTGTGGTTGCAGGGGTCGATTCACAGCTCCTGACCCCGTGTGTGTGTGTGCGTGTGTACTCACCTATTTGTGGTTGTAGGGGTCGAGACATAGTTCCTGGCCCCGCCTCTTCACTGGTCGCTACTAGGTCCTCTCTCTCCCTGCTCCATGAGCTTTATCATACCTCGTCTTAAAACTATGTATGGTTTCTGCCTCCACTACATCAGTTGCCAGACTATTCCACTTCCTGTGTGTGTGTGTGTGAGGGGACTCTCATTTCCCTAGCCGCTACAGGCTTCGCTCCTGGCTTCGACAACCTCATCGAACCTCTTCTTAAAGCTATGTATGGAACCTGCATTTTCTACTCTAATGTCGAGGTCATTCAGCTTTCTGACCACTCTAAGGCTGGAGTAACACTTGCTAACATCCCTGTGACATCTGTATTTTTAACTTCCAGCTATACATTCGTGTCCCTGTTTCCCATCTGTCTCTGTCTCTGTATGTCTCTGCCTTTATCTGTCTGTCTGTCTGTCTCTCTCTCTCTCTCTCTCTCTCTCTCTCTCTCTCTCTCTTTCTCTCTCTTCCCCCATCTCAGATGGAAGGTGGGAGGGAACACAGTGAGGAAAAGAGACAGGGAAAGAAAAGTAGAAAAATCGGTCACGTGTTCAGAAAACTAAAAATTAGTTAAAAAAAAGAAAAGAAAAAAAAAGCTGTTGCTATTTCAATCTGAATAAAAAGAAATACTAGAGAAGAACCTTCCCCACTGGATTCTGGAACACCTACGTAAACAAAAGGATGGCAGAAATTCACAGTGATGAAAGAAACGCGATGGAGGGAAACGTAAACAGGTACACATGAACATACTCTACAAGAGTGACTACTTAGTGGACACGATCACAACTCCCATACACTCACGAAAATTACGAAGGTAGACATGACGCTCTGTCTCCCAGATCAATGATACATCAACAACTATGATAATACACACACAACCCGCACATATAAAAAAGGGAGGAGCTTACGACGACGTTTCGGTCCGACTTGGACCATTTACAAAGTCACACTAACACACAGTGTGACTTTGTAAATGGTCCAATCGACAAACGTCGTCGAACTCCTCCCTTATATGTGCGGGTTGTGTGTATTGTTCCAGTCACGGTATTGTGCTTTTTTGTTAACTATGATAATAATAATAATAATAATAATAATAATAATAATAATAACAGTAATAATAACAATAATAATAATAATAATAATAATATTATCGATAATAATAATAATAATAATACTAATAATAATAATAATAATAATATGTCAGGTAAAAGGACACAAATGCAACTAATGTGACATTTTATTGTGGCAACGTTTCGCTCACCAGGTGCTTTGCCAAGCCGTCACAAACAATACATGTACACACAGAGGGTATATATATACTCCTAGTGAGGTGCAATACTAGTGGTGGTAGAAGTAGTAGTGATATAAGTTGTAGTAGTAGTAGTAATACAATAAGATAGAACAATCAACTTGCACATGAGTAAAAGGTGATAAAAGCAATTACTTGGGTACCATAAAAATAGGTTGAACAAATATTTATGTTAGTGGTTGGATTAGTCTAACCAATTTTTATACTACCCAAGCAATAGCTTTTATAACCTTTTACTCATGTGCAAGTTGATTGTTCTACCTTATTGTATTACTACTACAACTAATATTACTACTACCACCACTAGTATTACACCTCAGTCTAAATATATATACCCTCTGTGTCCATGTATTGTTTGTGACGGCTTGACAAAGCTCCTGGAGAGCGAAACGTTGCCACAATAAATGTCACATTAGTTGCATTTGTGTCCTTTTGCCTAACATTTTGTCGTAAATTCTACCGACATTAATACAATAATAATATAAAGAAAGACGCATAAAAAAGGCCGATCAAAATGGGAGGATCCAGAATAAGAGAACACAATTGAAATATAAACATGGAATGTGCAATAGAGAAAAAAAATATTTTGTTACCGTGAGAGTAGTGTGTGAGAGCAGTGTGTGAGAGCAGTGTGTGACGGCAGTGTGTGAGAACAATATGTAAGGATTGTATGTGAGGACAGTGTGTGAAGGCAGTGTGTGATGGCAGTGTGTGAAGGCAGTGTGTGAGGGCAGTGTGTGAGGGCAGTGTGTGAGGGCAGTGTGTGAGGGCAGTGTGTGAGGGCAGTGTGTGAGGTCAGTATGTGAGGGCAGTGTGTGAGGGCAGTGTGTGAGGGCAGTGTGTGAGGGCAGTGTGTGAGGGCAGTGTGTGAAGGCAGTGTGTGAGGTCAGTATGTGAGGTCAGTGTGTGAGGGCAGTGTGTGAGGGCAGTGTGTGAAGGCAGTGTGTGAGGTCAGTATGTGAGGTCAGTGTGTGAAGGCAGTGTGTGAGGTCAGTATGTGAGGTCAGTGTGTGAGGTCAGTGTGTGAGGGCAGTGTGTGAAGGCAGTGTGTGAGGTCAGTATGTGAGGTCAGTGTGTGAGGTCAGTATGTGAGGTCAGTGTGTGAGGTCAGTGTGTGAGGGCAGTGTGTGAGGCAGTGGGGTCAGTGTGAGGTCAGTGTGAGGTCAGTGTGTGAGGTCAGTGTGAGGTCAGTGTGAGGTCAGTGTGAGGGCAGTGTGATCCGTAAGAACAATGAGTGACGGGTAGTGTGTGAGGGCGGTGAAATCAAGTGATGAGGGTAGTGAGAGCAGTGAGTGACAGGGAGAGCAGTGTACGGCAGCAGTGAGGGCAGTGTGTGAGTGTAAATCAAGAAGACAGCACTGGGGATGAACTACATACATGGGGTCAAAGACAAACACCACATCATGGGGAGCTGAGAAGGTTACACTCATTAATGGTAATGATAAATGACCAATTAATATTTACGATGGAGTTCGATCCTCCGAAACCCAGCTGAAAACATGGCTTCACACAAGCGTATATGTGTACATAAAATTGCCTTCATTAACCAGGGCAATGAATTATTCCTAACACTTTGTAAAAAATATTTCTTCTGTTTTCTCGGGACTCCCTACTTCGGCGTGCTATATCGGGAGTTCGATACCCGGCTAACTGCAGTAGTGTTATTCATTTACAACCCCTCGTTTGTGGATGCATTAATATTTGTGCTGCTCGTAAAGACTGGTATTCCAAACGGGAGGAGAATGTGCTTGCAATCCTAGTAGGATTGCGTGGTCCTGTGGGTTAGAACCTCATGTGTTTTCGCTCACCATGAGGCGGGCCAAAGCAGTATGGGTTTGAATCCTTGGCTAGTTGCAGTGTTGTTATTGATCAATACCACCTGTTAGTGGTCACACACACACACACACACACACACACACACACACTATATATATATATATATATATATATATATATATATATATATATATATATATATATATATATATATATATATATATATATATATAGAGAGAGAAGAAGAGAGAGAGAGAGAGAGATGCAAAACAATCGCAAACGGGCGATCTTAACAATGCAAGACAAGCCACGGGGTTGGGGGAATCTTAAGCTCAAGTTCTTTTACACTTCTCAGTGCGTCATCAGGAGCTATGCAATGTTGCAAGGGTTGCAACAGGAGAAATAGGGAAAGTTTTGTTAGAGTGACTACATTGGCACCACATTGGCACCTACATTGCGCACTACAATATATATATATATATATATATTATATATTAATTTGTTAATATAAAAATTAATGATTTTGTCCCAAAAGAACCTTAGAAAACTTACCTAACCTTATTATAACAAGCGCAATTTAACTTAGCCTAATCCAAATAAATATATTTTAGATAACTTTACAATAATTTATTAATAAACAAACACAATGAAATATATTTTTTGTTTGGTTCAGAATTGTTGCACACACAAATTTTAGCTTGCCCTATTCGGAAAGAAGTGCGTTGCTATTAAAGCCAATTTGCAAGTTTTACGAATTAGGCATGATATATATATATTCACAGAAGACACCAAAACCGTATGGATCACTTAGAGTGGTAGGGGAAGCATACTAAATACATAGAGTTGATGACAGTACTTAAAAGACTAATTTAAATTCATCAGTCGATCAAAAGTTTGGAGCCGGTGCCTTGGAGCTCATTTTCATTCCTTGCGAGTACAAGAAGTCGAGTGCTATCACACATTCATAATGGAGAGAAATGTTCGTTCTGTCAGTGACCCACAAAACTGACAGACTAAGGAGTGTGTCGAGGACGCTTCTTACCTGCATCATCTGGTGGGTGTCCCAGAGGTGGGTGGGGAGGTGCTGTGTGTAAGTCACCACAGCCACCAGCATCAGCACAGCATTGCACATGAAGTACAGCGGGAAGAGTACCTGCTGCACCTGTGCGAACACGTGTCGCTGCACTGAGAAGAAGAGCGCCAAACCTGTGAGGAGATGATATGACAGGATAACCGAGGAGTTCAAAAGTAAGTGAGGAAACGTCTTTGTATACTGCACTCCATATTGAACTTTTTTGTAGACATGGAACAAAATAACTACTGATAACTGTATGACTTCCCTGCGACTTTAATGCTTCCCTTTGATTATAATTTATTATAATACTGAAGTGGCTTATGAAATTGGTGTTAAAAGTTAACTTTTTGTTATCATAGTGTGATCCATGCAGTGACACATGTAGCAAACAAACCCTCGCACAACTCACCAGACACGAAGGTCATCCAGACTTGGCTGCCGAAGACAGTGCTGACAGAGGCAACATAGAACAGCCGAGTGAGGGTGGAGGCTTCAGTGGCGCTCCTGCGGGAGTCCGGGAAGAGTCTGAAGGCGAGGTACACAACTGACACTATGGTGATGAGGTGAGCCGGCTGCGAGTGTTCCAACACGTCTCTGAAGTAAACAAAGCCAACACCTTCTAATTAGACTGTGGGTGATAGATCCTCATCATTAGCTCTCAGCTGAGCTATTGTTACTCATGCTACTACGATCACCTCAGAAAAACAAAAGTGATTGTGAAGTAAAAACTGAATTTATCATTTTTTTACATATTGTGAATATAATAAGTGTTGTGAGGTCAATTCCATATAATGTGAAACATGTTAATCGTGTACCGGCGAAAAATAAATTAATTTTGTTTCTTGGTGTTCGCAAGAACTAATAAAAATATTTTAGTGGAATGTCGCAAATAACGTATAAAGTAAAGTACGAGAGACAACGTATGTTTATTAGAAGAAAGTTTATTTTGAGGATATCCGTCATTAAATTTCACTGATTACAAATACACATTAGGATGTTTTAATTCCCACCCGGGGAGGAACAAGAAGAAGAGGAAGAGGAAGACGAGGAAGAAGAAGAAGAAGAAGAAGAAGAAGAAGAGGAAGAAGAGAAGAAGAAGAAGAAGAGAAGAAGAAGAAGAAGGAAGAAGAGAGGAAAAGGGAAGAGGAGTAAAGGAGGAGGATAAGAGGGAAGAGGAAGAAGAAAGCAGAGGAGGAAGAGATAAGGGAGGATTTAGGGGAAGAGAAGAAGGAAATGAGATGATGAACTATCTATTACTACTTGACTGCTGCTGCTGCTGCTGCTACTACTACTACTACTACTACTACTACTACTACTACTACTACACTACTACTACTACTACTACTATAAAATACAGTACAGTACATATAATTAAATTCTATATTTTGAAGTTAGACATCCAGACAGGACCAGACATACAAAATTATATTACTATCATTCAAAATTAAAAAAATAAACTAGTTTCTAAGAACCAGCTTGACAAATCACCGACTTAACTAGTAAAAAGAATGACTAACTTGAGAAGCTGATCTCATTAGAAGGATGATCTTCTTAAATCTTAGAATTTCTCTCGAGGTTAGTTTGATAAAAGACTTCTTGATTGTTAATATATAATGTGAATGGGAGCCATAATAGATGGCCAATCGAAGCTGTTTTTATACTCACTGATCCCTGTAACGCAAGCCTTATTAAATTTGGTATGGAGATAACGGTATTATATTCGCCAGGAAACAGAACAAGTGTTTCGTGATGCGGGTCTTCGTCATATAACGACCCACTAGATGTGGGAGATTGTGCTTATATAACCGAGGATTGTTGCTGGCTTACCCAAAGTTCACCCAGTGAAATAAAGATCAAATTAAGTGATATTTATATATATGGTCAACCCTTCTGGCTGTAAGGCCTTTTTTTTGTTGTTGTTGTGCTGGGTGTCGACCCTCGCTTATTCCTGCTCCCTGCCACCCCAACCCTAACCATCCACCATATAAAAAAATATCGATATTACATTCAAAAATAATAAAGGATATCCATTATATGTTAATGATTAAAACGAACTGCTAACTTGAAATTTCAGTCATCTACATGGAAACTGTATCATCCATAATGATGTAGTGAAGAATGGTTCTGTGAAGATGTCTAAAGGATGAGAAGAGATGGTGAATGATGGTGAACAGTATAAGGGTGAATATTGACAATGTGCAGTGATGACTAGCAAGGACGAATAGTCAAGTGAATATTCACAATTAAGTTAAGTAAAGATACGCAGTGAAGATGAGCAGGAATAAGCAATAAAGATGAAGTGAAGTGAAGACGTTCTGGAGTTAGTAGGGAAGATGAATTAAGCTTATAAGTGAAAATGAATGAAGCTGTGAAGATGTACAGGAGCGAATAATTAAGATTAATAACACTGCAAAGCTAAGGTAAACAAGACTAATTAGTGAAATAAATAACGATGTGCAGCGAAGATGTGAAAAGTTTGGTTTCACTGATCTTTCAACCAAGGCAACAAGTTTTCTCAACAATACAAAACGAATGACATAATCGCTTACACGTACCCTATCTCTTCTTATGTAAGCCAACATTACTGCACACACACACACATATACACACTTTATATATATATATATATATATATATATATATATATATATATATATATATATATATATATATATATATATATATATATATATATATATATATATATATAGAAGATAGAGAGAGAGAGAATAATAATAATAATAATTATCTTCATCATCATCTTCATATTTATCATCATCACCCAGCTCAGGGTACTCTCGAAGCTGTGTACCCAATGTCTGTAAATAAAAAGCTAAGGGATGAGCTTCCTCGCTGCCACAAACACTGGCTCTCCTGCTGCCACCCACACTGGCTCTCCTGCTGCCACCACACTGGCTTCCTGCTCACCCACACTGGCTCTCCTGCTGCCACCCACACTGGCTCTCCTGCTGCCACCCACACTGGCTCTCCTGCTGCCACCCACACTGGCTCTCCTGCTGCCACCCACACTGGCTCTCCTTGCCGCTAGGAACATTTGCTTGTCAACTATACTCCCTTTTCTGCTATCCAAACCTGTGAATGATATCTTAAATAATTTCAAACTCTCAAGGACGAGGCTTTTGGGTTGAAGGATTGAGTCTTCATCACACCTTAAAATGAATATCACATACGGATTTAGCACGTTACACAAATATAATACTAACGACCTTCACGGTACCTCTGGTTAGCACACACACTCCAACATTCACAGTCCGCCTGGCCTGGCTCTTCACACACACCTCAACATTCACAGTCCCTCTAGCCTGGCTCTTCACACACACCTCAACATTCACAGCCCTCTGGAGAGACTCCTGACATTCATCAACTTTCACCGTGCTTCTGACACTGCTTTTGACACTCCTCAACATTCAGTATCTTGCGTTAACTTGATAATCCTAAACATTCATAGTACCTCTGGCCGGGTTCCTCACGTTATTATTCACATTATTTCTTGGATCTGAAAGCACGTCCATATTCACATTACTTCTGACTCTTCAACATTCACAGTACCTCTGACCTAACTCCTGATACACAACATTCAAAGTACCACTCCCCGGGCTCCTGACACAACGTTCACAGAACTTTTACCCAGTGTTTTGAAACTACTGAGCATTCCCAATATCTGTGAATAGGCACTTCCTTCAGCATTCATAGTGCATCACCCTGGCCTCCTGATACCTCAACACTCAGGTTTTGACATTTCCCTTTCGCTCAAAATGAGTTGAGCTTTCATCTTGACCTCTGGTAACTGCCGTCCCTCTGCAGTTAATCCTAAAATTTATCTCCGAAATACCGCAAGAACCTCATTATTCTGTACAGCTGCAATCCACATTAGCCAGAATACTAACAACATAATAGGAACAATACTGTTTACTAACATACAAAAGCCACGCAATACACTATACTAATATAGCAGTAGCAGCCTATTGCCCCAAACACAATAAAAAACACATTACTCTGTACTAACACACAACACAGTAGCAATACATTACACTGTACACAAAAGACAAAATAGTAACAACACAATACACTCTACTAACAAACAAAATAACAGAAACACAGCACTATTGATTTTTCGATCAGCATAAGGTAAAAGGTTCTCTACCACTAACACCATGCGGCAGCATAAATACCTATTACGTCCCTGTACCTCATGTGTGCCCTCTAGTACCTGGTTCCTGTCTCTCAAATCATCTCTCCCTTCCTTCTCTATTATTCCTCCTCTTAGAATTTTAAATGTTAAGGACAGAAAATTGCACGTATGCAACCCACTTTTGCAGCCTAGACCATTACATATATCTTACAAGTTTTCGCTATGAATTGAATAAAGAACGCATAAAACTCATTTTATTTTCTGTTAATTTAGCGCAAAGCGCCAGGAAGTAACTGATCAGAACGATAGCGGCAACAGCAAGTATGCTTACATCAGCCAAACCCGACGCAAGAATACGCCAGCTTTCTAATTTAAGTTTTGCAATCAAATACTATACTAGTATGAATATTCACTGAATGTGAATTAAGTCTCAATACGATATCATTTTCAGTTCAGCATTTGGCATATGAATATAACTTCAATCATTCAACATAATATCATTATATAAACAATATCACCATTGCGCAACACAAAAATGCCGTGAAGCAACCCGATATGTACTGTACCCAATACAAATTTGCAATTGCACAATACGGAATCGTTACACAAACACTTACCTATACCAATGCGCGTTTTCCCTCTTTTCGTCAGTGTCGGAATTAAAGTTCTTGTATTTCTTGCCGTACTCTTTAATCTTCGCCTTAGTGACCTTCGTGGGTTCTCTCTTCCTCGAGTCTACAAGCCTCTCCAACTCCTGCCTCGTCAACGTCTCGGTAGAATACGGGAACACAGCGACGCCTCCGAAGGTTGTTGATTTGTGCATTTCAGAGGGACGGAACTCGGAAATAGAGTGGAAGCGAGAGCGACTGACAAGGGACTTGGCATGGGGCGCCATAGGCCTCATACCCTTCACTTCCACCTCCGCTAAAGTCATGCTCTCCACTTTGTGTATGTTGGAAACACACATTGTGTTGGAAATTCTCGGATCTAATGCCCAAGATTACACTAAAATTATAAATATACTTAGGACGCTCTTACGCTAAAATACTGCTAAGCCTTTTCGAGTCAGTATCCCTCCTCTTCTATTGCAGTGATGGGCTATGCAACAGACTTTGATCTGAATGCAAAGGGATATAAGAGCGTCTTCTATTATTTACCAGCGTGGCTCAGTTCGAGGTATGAATAAAGCCTTGCCGCTGTCCCGCTTATATACGTTACCACCGCTACGCACCGCTCAGTTGCCAGCTCCACAATGCTCTTGGGAACGCTCGGTAAATTTATTTCTATTTTTCTGTTTGAAGTAATGTGTGACAATTCATTTACACGGAAGTATTCTCAAATACATTAAGATCACTGTGCTTTTTTTCGCACTATTATCAAAAATTATATACTAAAGAAAGATTAGCTGATTATAGCCTCGATAGTAATGGCAAGAATTGGTAGTAATTTTCTGATTCCTTACTGAGATTAAGATTGCAAGCCGTCAGATTGCAAAGATATAAAAGTTCACTTGATAAACTAGAGTTGCAAGGTGAGTTAATACAACATTCTCATTGCAAGAAAGAATGGAAGGTGGTGGCAGGCACACCGTGGTTGCAACAAGCTGGAATACACTATGCAATCAAGACAGCGGTGGTAAACTTAGCTATGAGTAGAATATTCTTGTGGAAATTGCACATGAAGCATCTAGCTGCCACACGCACCCTCTGCCTGTCACGTAGACGCTCTCTCTCTCTCTCTCTCTCTCTCTCTCTCTCTCTCTCTCTCTCTCTCTCTCTCTCTCTCTCTCTCTCTCTCTCTCTCTCTCCTCTCTCTCTCTCTCTCTCTCTCTCTCTCTCCTTCTCTCTCACACACTCTATTTACACTAAGGTTTCTACAGGGATAAGTTAAAAGTTCCTACCTTTATTTACAATAGGGGTTTCTTATAAGAAAGGTGGTCATTTTTTTTATTATAAATGACATAATTAACCGAAAGCTTTATGGATTGTACAGCAAATGATTATTAATGACTGACTCGATTTTTTTAATTCTGTCTCCGAAAACTTGAGAAAAGTCTTAACAGTTTTAGTGAATCATGAGAGCCAAGAAGGAACGTAGTAAACACACTTTATGCCTGAATTAATTACTGATTCGCCCACAGCAAACAGAGAGTGGCACTAAATCAATGTTTTTGAACTTTGTTAAAACTTTCTCACGAACTGTGGCATCTCCCTGTGAGTCCGGTCAACCATGCTGTACACAGGCACCAGACACCAGGTACCAGGCTCCAGGTACCAGGTACCAAGCACCAGACACCAGGTACCAGGCACCAGGCACCAGGCACCATGTACCAGGTACCAGGCACCAGGCACCAAACACCAGGCACCATGTACCAGGCACCAGACACCAGGTACCACGCACCAGACTCCAGGCACCAGGCACCAGGTACCAGGCTCCAGGTACCAGGCAGCAGACACCAGGTACCAGGTACCAGACACCAGGTATCAGACACCAGGTACCAGGCACCAGGTACCAGGCACCAGGTACCAGACACCAGGCACCAGGTACCAGGCACCAGGCATCCAGAGTACCGTGGGGATAAAAAAATCCCTCTTGTGTATAAAACGTTGAATTTATTACTAATTATTTTAATTGTATTAACACTGTACAAATAAGTTATATCTATCAAGTTAAAACAAAGGAAGACTGATAACATATAAATAAAATATATAAATAATTCAGCTGATACAACAGTGTTCATCATTCAGATAATTTCATTTTTGTTTTGCCCATGGGAGTGATTTCTTTGCTCCAGTAGCAGGTCATCATGTGACCAAAACCCGCGTCAGGAAACACTTGCTACCTTACCTAACCTAACACTTGGGTCACCATATCCAGCCAGGTCACCCCTGGCCCCACGAGACTGTGTCACCCTGGGTTGAAAAGTGCTGTATTAAATACAGACGTAGCTGAGTGACTAGTTCTGTATAACAGAGGTCATCAGGAATCGGTTCTTGGTTCTACTTTTTATAAATTTTCATAAATGTTCTTGATATACTGCTAACACCTAAGATAACAAATTTAGTGAATGTCCCAAAATTGGGGCAAAAAATGCAGGGAACCTAGGCTCATTGTTTATCTATTTAGAGCGACCTGGATGAGTTGGCGCTATGCTCGGAGAAATGGAAGATGAGTCTCAATGTCGACAAGTATAAAGTAATGTATTTTGAAAATAAATGTCTCAGACTTGAGAACCGAATGTTAAAAAACAAATTATTTGAAATATAAGAGGAAAGGACCCTAGAGAAATCCTACACAATGACCTCAACAGTATCAGTGTGCACCTGCGATATGATATGCTTGCAAAATGCTAAATGACATACCTAGAAATCTTAAGTACAAAATATAAAACCATATTGGCCCTCTATAATGCACTTTATGATGCCTGGTAGGCAACGCTCTCGCCTCATATACTGAGAGTCCGTAGTTCAATTCCCGTCCCTGTCCACCTAGCATGCAAATTAATGGACCCGAATAGAAATGAGACAGACAGTCCTCGATTACGCACTGACTTTGTTGTGTAATCCTGGACGGCTAACCCTCCGGGGTTAAAAATCTGAACATGATCTTATCTTAGCACGAAGACGTATTTGAAGTGTAAAGTGAACCAATAACTCGAAACAGTGGAATGAAACCTAGAGGCAGAAGATACAACACAAACTTATTCTTAAGCTTTTATGTTGTTGTTAAAAGAATTACAGCAGAATGAAACTAACTACAGACTGAAGCTGTAATCTTGAAGACAACACATTTGTTAAAAAACAACTGAAGAAACACTTTGTATAAAAAGGATCGAAATAGATACTATGCAGGGGCAAAACTGTATCAACAGATTAGTAATGATAGATCAATAACTAGATCAGGACGAACAGATAACAATGATCCAATCAGTTTAATAACAATAATGAGAACAGAAGTGAAGTGGTGGTGTCTGTGGCAGCTACAGCACAGTCTCCGGTGTCTTGTTGCTCACGTCCACCAGCACCCACAGTATTTAATGGTAGAATAGTGATAACTTGAGCACACAGCTATAGGTAGCAAGGAAATAACTACAGCAGTAAAACTAAAAAAAAAAATGTACTTTGTAGTTCCTACCATCTTCCACTTCTATCACTCCTCCGATAGGGGCCCCAAGGAGGTGCAGGGTGGGGAGAGAGCCTTATGCTATTCTATTCCATTCTCAGACATCTAGGTAATACACAATAGTCCTTAATCTAGATTTAAATGGATAGTCTATTTCAGTAGTACTTCTCAGTACTCTTTGCTCTGCTCTCAGTCTCTCTCTCTCTCTCTCTCTCTCTCTCTCTCTCTCTCTCTCTCTCTCTCTCTCTCTCTCTCTCTCTCTCTCTCCATCTCTCTATTCGTTGCGTAAGTGTCCCTGGCAGCTCCAGTGGTTCTAAACAAACTACTTTCGTAATACACGTGCGCGCCACACACACACACACACACACACACACACACACTAACACACTAACACACAAACACACATACATACACACAAACACACACACACACACACTCGCATATACAACAGACCTAGTGTCTAATCGACATGTGCCTAGGACAAAATTGTAACTAACCAATCAGGTTTCAGTACTCCAACCATACATCAACACACTGCACCATAACGTAACACCCAGCACTGAACAGGCAAACCCTTACTATCCCCAATGACATATCCCCCCCTTAATAACCCACACACCCAAATCCACACCCCCACTCGATCACACAACATACACACCCAAACCCATCAGTTTCCCCGTCTCCCAGTATAAAGGTCATCCGTCCCCACCCACCAAACCGCCCCCCCCCCCCAACCTTACCAATTTCAGTCAATCAAAAGCCACTACACTACCATACCAAAGCCACAACCGTACATCCCCAAGCAAGGCGCAGAACCAAGCCCCCTTAAACTCCTACAACCCTCGCAATAACTCTCCCACCCGTAAATTCCTATAAGCTGAACTAAAAACCTTATCCCAATTCCTCCCATACACCTGCCTGTTTCTACATTTCGTACGGTACATTTCCGCAGCCAAAGCCCTAATTTTCTTTTCCCCCTTATTCCCGACCCCCGCCACAACGCGTACCACTACGCACACACACCACCACACACACGCGTACACACAAACTACTTTCGTAATACACGTGCGCAAACACACACACAGAGGTGAGACACGAGAGAGAGAGAGAGAGGAGTGGGTTGACTGCATTTCCTTGGACTGCAAGAAGGCCTTCGACACAGTTCCTCACAAGAGATTAGTGTAGAAGCTAGAGGATCAGGCACGTATAACAGGAAGGGCGCTGCAATGGATCAGAGAATACATGACAGGGAGGCAACAACGAGTCATGGTACGTGATGAGGTATGACAATGCGCGCTTGTGACGAGCGGGGTTGCACAGGGGTCAGTCCTAGGACCAGTGCTATTTTTGGTATATATGAATGACATGATGGAAGGGATAGACTCAGAAGTGTCCCTGTTCTTAGATGATGTGAAGTTAATGAGGAGAATTAAATCAGATGAGGATCAGGCAGGGCTACAAAGAGACCTGGACAGGCTGGACACCTGGTCCAGCAACTGGCTACTCGAATTTAACCCCGCCAAATGCAAAGTCATGAAGATCGGGGAAGGGCAAAGAAGACCGCAGACAGAGTATGCGGCCAAAGACTGCAAACCTCGCTCAAGGTGAAAGATCTTGGGGTGAGAATAATACCGAGCACGTCTCCGGAAGCACACATTAACCAGATAACTGCTGCAGCATATGGGAACCTGGCAAACCTGAGAATAGCGTTCCGATACCTCAGTAAGGAATCGTTCAAGACACTGTACACCGTGTACGTCAGGCCCATACTGGAGTATGCAGCACCAGTTTGGAACTCACACATGATCAAGCACGTCAAGAAATTAGAGTAAGTGCAAAGGTTTGCAACAAGGCTAGTTCCAGAGCTAAGGGAAATGTCCTGCGAAGAAAGGTTAAGGGAAATCGGCCTGACGACACTGGAGGACAGGAGGGTTAGGGGAGACATAATAACGACATACAAAATAATGCGGGGAATAGATAAGTTGGACAGAGACAGGATGTTCCAGAGATGGGACACATAAACAAGGGGTCACAATTGGAAGTTGAAGACTCAGATAAGTCAAAGAGATGTTAGGAAGTATTTCTTCAGTCACAAAGTCGTCAGGAAGTGGAATAGTCTGGCAAGTGAGGTATTGGAGGCAGGAACCATACATAGCTTTAAGACAAAGTATTATAATGATCATGGAGCAGGGAGAGGCCAGTAGCGATCATGAAGGCGGGCCAGGAGCTGAGTCGCCCTGCACCAATAGGTAGTACTGATCAAAAGTGATAGAAATAGGAGTGAACTAGGTGAGTCCCAAAGGGAAAGCAGGAGCTGAACGCCCTGCAACCACATATAATTATAATGATAATAATAATTTAATAATAATAATAATAATAATAATAATAATAATAATAATAATAATAATACAAATAAGTTTGTTTGCAATAATAAAAATAAAATAAAAAGTTTAGTGTAAGAAATTCACGGAGTAATAATAAATTGAAGGTAAAACAAGTTTGTTGGGGGAAGGGGAGACGAGGATGAGGTCCAGGAAGGAATTAAGGCAGTGCAGCCAGACATCACGACTCAGTGTACTGCTAGCCTTCTGAGGGGAGGTTGTTTCTCGAGAGATTACCCCGCCCTCCTCCTCAGATTGTTTTTTCATGACCGTGTATAAATAAACGTCCTGAGGGTAAATGAGGGAACGTGGATTTATTTACATGTTTTATGCAATGGTTATATGATTATGTCCAATTAATGAATAACTGACTGACTTTGTGCCTCATGCCCACTTGGACAAAAAGACACAAATGGTGTTTTATGCGATCCTTTAATATTAGACAACGTTTCGCTCAAACAGTGGACTATATCAAGTCACAAACAGATCTACTAAACGACCTAGACATTACAAACCTCTCATAACAAGCCAAGTGGATAACCTAACTGAAACTTTTCCATGTATGACTCGATATATTCTGAACTCACAACAAGGAAGCCGCTGCCCAGACTAAGAGTCGACAATCCAAATGAATTCTTTATGAACGAGACCCAAAATTTGGTCATCTCAAAAATCTCGGATATTATTCTAACACCACAAGACTTTGAAAGGGCAATAAATGACATGCCTATGCACTCTGCCCCAGGCCCAGACTCATGCCCCTGTCACGTGCCTTCAGCAATCTATGGAGAGGGAGCATGGACACAGGGGTCATCCCACACTCCACAAAGGTGGCAGTAAAGCAATTGCAAAGAACTACAGACCGATAGCACTAACATCCCATACCATAAAAATCTTTGAAAGGGTTCTAAGAAGCAAGATCGCCAACCACCTAGATACCAATCAGTTACACAACCCAGGGCAACACGGGTTTAGAGCAGGCCGCTGCTGCCTGTCCCAGCTACTGGACCACTATGACAAGGTCCTGGATGCTGTAGAGGATAAACAAAATACAGATGTAGTATACACAGACTTTGCTTAAGCTTTGGGCATAACATTAAAAGTTGGTAGATGGATCTATAACTTCCTGACAAATAGAAAACAAATAGTAATAGTAAACAGAGTAAAGTCAGAGGCCCAAGCTTGGCGGGTCCTTATCAAATCCAATCTTTTCTGAGACATATGTTTTCCCAACCTGTCATTGTTTTATTCAAGAAATCAGCTTCAACATTCCTCACCTGACTCTCCATGTCTCTACGCTCCTTATATAAACACATCCTCTTGATGAGGTACACTGTGTGGGAGAAACTTTGTCAGTAAAGGACCACATTATACAGCATTTGTCTCTTCTACCATCGTGTTGGTATATTATATTTTTATACAGTTTGCCTCCTTCATGCCCATACGTTGTTGAGATATTTTGACATAAAAGAAGACCATAAATAGATACTTGGATACATGATACCCATAAAGAATATAATAATGCAGAACACAATATACATTAAAAAAATATATTTTTCAACACACCGGCCGTCTCCCAAAGAGGTAGCGAGCGCCCCTTCCCCCAAAAAAGGATACAATTTCACCATCATAAACTCAAACACGCTGATTACAGCTCATATGCCCCTCGAAACTGCAATATTCCCATCCCTCTTTCAGAGTGCCAGCACAGTATTTCCTCCCTTCAGGACTCAAGGCCGGCTAACCGGTTTCCCTGAATTCCTTCATAAATGGTACTCACACTTCAATACAAAAACTACTTGCCGCCACTTATTCTTGTCAAACACGCCCTCACACGCCCTCACACGTTTGAACTTTTCTTAGAGCAACTCCTATCCCTCCCTCCCTCCACTACAGATTTATTAACCCTCCAAATCCTCCCATTTTACTCCATCTTTAAATATTCAAACCAGCTCAATAACCCTCCTCAGCCATCAGGATAATACTTTTAGTAACTCTGCACCTCCTAATTTCCAAACTACGAACTCTCTGCGTATTATTCACACCAAATATTGCTCTCAGACATGATATCCCCACTGCCTTAGGCCTCCTCGCTGCAACGTTGAAAACACTTGCTTCACACCCATATAAGAGTGTTGGTGTCACTATACTTTGATACATTTCCCCATTTCCTCCTAGGATAACGTTCTTTGTCTTCAGAAAATCTTCAGTGCACCACTCACCTTTTTGTCCTCTCCAGTTTTATGGTTCGCTTCGTGTTTCGTTGAGCCGTCCTCCAACAAGTCCACTGCTATGTATCTGAACACATTCACTTCCTCCATACTCCTTCTTCCAATCTGATATCCAGTCTTTCATTTCCGAAAGTTTTTGTTGCTCTCATCACTTTGCTCTTTCATATATTCACTGTTGATTTCTTTCTTTAACATACCCGCCCAGATTTGTCCACCAACCTTTGCAACTTCTCAAAATCTCCAAAAAGGGCCACTCACCAACACTCATTTATTTTACAACCCCATCTATAAATATGTTAGACAACCACGATGACATCATGCATCCTGTCTAAGGACTACTTATACTAGAAAATAATCTCCCTCTCGTCAACATACCCTAACCTGAGCCTCACTATCATCATAAAAACTCTCAAATGATTTCAGTAACGTTCCATCTAGTATTTCATATACTTGCAATATTTGCTCCTCTATCCACCCTGTCATATGCCTTTTCTAAATCCACAAAACTCCAACACTTCTGTGGTTTCCAAAACACAAAGCCGACGCTGCCATCGTGTCCCAATAATTCCAGTTCGCCATTTTTTGCTAATTTTATCAAATTGTATTAAACAATTGAAATTAATATATTTTTTCTTATCGGATCGTGGAGAATTTTAAATTGAATGTAAATCAGAAAAGTAAACCGGACACAAAATAATTATTCTCGGTTTTAACTTTTTTTTAAGTTTAACAAAGCAAATTTTCCTATTTTTAGGAACATACTAGGCAACATTTTCGTTTCCTTTCTCACAACTTTTCGTTTTTTATTCGAGAACGCCTTATTCGATCCTCTTCAAATTTTGAACGATTTTGTAATATAACTTGGGCAAAATTCATGGGGCTATTGGCATGAGTGAGTACCCAATGCACAGTGCTACAAAAGCAATATCAAATTTTGTATCCATGTGATGTGTAGAGAGGCTCCTCTGATCACCTTCAAAATATCGACATTCGTGTATCCTCTCCTAGAAGAAGGTACGAATATTTAATGAAGTGTATAGATGCCTTTTTGCCACGTTTAATCTTGAAACGGTATAGCATTATTTTACCTTATTGCATTATTTTGAAATTGATGTTGGAGTGGGACTCTTGATCCAAGGAACTGCCCTTACCTTGTCCTAGCTTGGATCGAAGCTAAATGCCCACCACTTCACAGGAAGGATGGTTTAGGGAAGATGTGGATGAAAAATGTGATATGTACATAGATGATAAATGAAAAATGTGGTATGAATATTCAGTTTGAGAAAAGTGTAAATCAGTTTTGTGTTATGGAGGTTATAACTTATCTTTGGTGGGCAAAGTTGTGTTAATATTTTTTAGTTGTTGTATGTCTTAAGTGTTCGTGCGCAGATTTAGTGGTTAGGATGGTGAATGAGTAGTGTTTATAGATTGTGGCTCTCATGTTATAAGTGTACATGAGTTAGTGATCTTGGTGTAATACTCATGAAATTTATGTAAAATTTTGTCATCATATGACTTATGTTTATGTTTTCATATGACTTAAGTGATTGTAAGTCAATTTTTTATGTGATCAAGTGATAGTTTTCTATTTTTGGTAGATAGTGTACTATGTATGACTCATGTCTTAAATTTGTTGTGATCATGACGTGTATAAGTTTGGGGTGCATGTTATAGTGATCATGTTATGGTATTTTTTTTGTGCTTATGTCTTATTTTGTTTATATATCATATAATATTTTATTATGTCATAGATTTTTAATGTTACATGTTTTAAAATTTTGTGATTATATATATATATATATATATATATATATATATATATATATATATATATATATATATATATATATATATATATATATTATTGTACCCACGAACGAGTGGTATTGATCAATAACAACACTGCGTCTAGCCAAGTATTCGAAACCATGTTGTTTTGGCCCGTCATAGGACCACCAAATCCTACAAGAATCACGCTGGGTGCGTGATTCTTGTAGGACGTGACCTCTGGTCACGACCAAAAATCGTTCCAAAACTCTGGTCGCGACCCGATTTGTTCATGACCCCAACCAAATTTTCCCACTGGATTGTATGTAAATACGAGTAATCCGTTCCAGACCCCTACGAACTGTATGTAAATATTGTTTTTTAAGATTTTGAAGCACAAAAAAGGTAATTATACCATAGAATGCACAGTGTAACAGTAAACTAAATGTGAAAACCTTGAATAAAACTGAGAAAACCTTGAACAACAGAGAAAGCTAACATTGCATGAGGCCGTTCTAGACCCCTACGAACAGTTCGCTATAAAAAAAAATTTTAAGAGTTTTATGCACAGAAAAAATAATCGAAGTTTGAAAAATCCTTAATTATACAAAATGATGCACAGTTTAATAGACACAAAAAACTTAAATAACAGAGGAAAAAACATACCGTAAACAACCAAGAAAACTAACCTTGTATGAGTCGACTTGTGGCATGAAGGAAGTGAGGAGGAAGATAAGTGGGGAGGAGGAGGAGGTTACTGTTGTGAGGGAGAGTCCTGGGGTGAAGGAAGTGAGGAGGAAGATAAGTGGGGAATGAGAGGGGGAGGAGGAGGTTACTGTTGTGAGGGAGAGTCCACCTCCGCGACGGTGGGACGTTCTCCTTCAGGTGTTTTCTCTCGTTTAGCTGGTGGACCAAACCACCATAAACCCATCTAATGTGACTTGTCCTTTCCTTCGCATCAAAACGTTACGGAAATGAGAGACGACGTTATCAAATGCCGTGGAATGTGAAAATTGGCGCGGCTATGTTTGTTCGGCACCCGATTGTGTTCGTGACCAGATGCAAAAAAATTGGAGAAGTTTTTGGTCGTGAACCGATTTGTTCGCGTTAGGAAGCGTTCGTGACCAGAGGTTCCACTGTATATATATATATATATATATATATATATATATATATATATATATATATATATATATATATATATAAACACTGATCTCTGGCCGAAGGAGACTCGAACCTAAGAACCTTGCAACAGGGTACGCAGTGCTTTACCGACCGTACCACACTGGACCAACACCTTGGCGCCCAGCTCACGCTAGACGTTTTGATCCAAGGCAGCCAGCTTTCAGGCAGATGGCTTACAGCTTTTCATCTTATCCCCTGCATGCATCGACTAACTAGAGATTTTTACAATGCTTAGAATTCGCAAGAACAGGTAAAATATTCACAACTGCACAACTGCAGGCCAGACCAAATGGGGAAGTATTGCCATCCATTATCCAAATGAACTATTATGTTGTAACACCACTTGCTTCAGTAATGAATATGATGAATATATATTTGCCAGAATCTCCGTAAAAACATGACAGTTGACGCTATGTACAGGATGCCTCATACTAATATCCCAAATTTTAGTGATAAACTAAAAAAACTAATAACAAACAAACAAATGAACAAGCACCACCTACTACTAGCTGAAGACTTCAACATTAACCTTGGCCTAGCAGATGACCAACCAGTAACTGATTTCAGTAATAGTAGGAGCAATTCACTACTCATGCCAGCTATAACTAAACCAACAAGGCTGAGACGAGTGCAGCCATAATTGACCATATATGAACAAATATACTAGCTCCCCTCATATCAGAAATAATCACAGACAACACTACTGACCACTACCCAACCTGCCTCCTAACAAACATTTCTAAGCAACCAATGGAATATAGCAAGATCTCTTTTCGACTCCATGGCGAGGCATCAGTAACTTCACCGGAGCACTATGCTCAGTTGACTTTCCTACAGAATTTTCCATTGCCAGTGGTATTGATGAATGGATATACATATATCTAACTAAAATACATAGAATGTACAAGAAACATTGTCCCATAAAAATTAAACAGATCACTTATAAACGGCTAGGGTGCCCCTGGCTTAATAACAGCATTCTAAGATCCATTGATAAGAAGCATCAATATGAAAAATAATATAGACGGGGCTTAATAACTAAAGAACTTAGTAAATACTACGTCAGTCCTCACCAAACTACTAAGAAAGTCCAAGCAACTGTTATTCTAACAGATTCAATGAAACGAGAGGAGATATTAAAAAAAAAAGACCTGGAAGACACTCTCTCAGATTCTGGGCACCCAAAAGCTGAACAAAACTAAAGATATTGTTCTAACCAAACCAATCGAACCACAACTCCAGCCTATTGAAACAGTTAACAAAATAAATTATTTTTTCCCAACCATAGGATCAAGTCTCGCCAGAAAATTCCAAGCACTAATACTCGAGCGAGTGATTAGGTGGAAATTTCGCAACATCTCTCTCTCTTACTCCAACCGAGCCCACTGAAGTCACCCTGATTATTAATTCACTAAAAAATAAATCAGGGAATCTAGCTCAGGTCCCACCACTATTGTTCAAACGAGTTGCTCATGTCCTCTCACTCACCATTACATTAATTTTTAACAAATCACTAGAAACTAGCATTTCTCGACATTACTCAACATAGCAAGGGCTACTTCAGTACACAAAGGTGGAGATCCAACAGATGTAAACAACTCTGGGCCAATATTAAACTTATCTTTACTTTCCAAAATCTTCAAGAAACTCATACGTATGAGATTATACTCCTTTATAACATCTCAAAGCATTCTTAACCCTTGCCAGTTTGGCTTCAGGAGAAACATCACCACAATTGATGCAATTATAAAAATGTTAGACCTACTTCACACACCACTATGACTCTATCAACCTAAGGAAAGCTTTTGCTACAATAGACCACAGCATCCTACTTCACAAACTTGATCGTTACGGTAACAGGACCACGTCACCACTGCACAAGACCACGTCACCACTGCACAAGACCACGTCACCACTGCACAAGACCACGTCACCACTGCACAAGACCACGTCACCACTGCACAAGACCACGTCACCACTGCACAAGACCACGTCACCACTGCACAAGACCACGTCACCACTGCACAAGACCACGTCACCACTGCACAAGACCACACCTCTGTTACCTCGCTCGCTGTGATCCTTTATACATTGTTTCCTTACTTACGCTATAACACTCAGTGGATGCGATTCCACATCACATGTTTTATCACATACTGTGTTCCCTCATTCACTATGATCGACCTCTCACTATTTTACTTCACTCACTGTGTTTAATCACTCACTGTTAGCCCTCATTCACTCAGTGTTTCCTCACTCAGTATCTTCTCACTCAATATGTGTTCCTTCACTCACTGTGTTCCAATCATTTGTAGTGTTCCATCACTGTTTTCGTACATTGTGTTACCTCCCTCACTGTGTTTCCTAATTCACTGTTTCATTACTTATCATGTTCATTTCATCTTGTTTAACACTCATCGTGTTCCATAACTTTGTGGTGAAACAACTCAATCTTAGAGAGGAAATTTATTGAGATGTTTCGCCTATGGAGAGGCTTCTTCAGTCGATACACAAGAATGTACAGGAAGCAAATTTATGCAAGCGTAGTCAAGTGGTCAGGTGTGAGGTGAATTCAGAGATGAGAGCGCTGCAGGAGGCCTATCGTCATTCCGATGACCTGTATATTTAGTATGAGCTATTCTTCACTTTCTCTAAACTGGAAGCTCCTTGATTGTCTTGTACTGAATTTTGTGATTGAACTAACACAGCTTCCAGGCATCTGCGTCGAATTTTCTCCATTTCTTTTATGACCAGATGGGCGTCCTTCCAAAACATCAGGAGGGCTGTCTGGTCCCTATGTATCACGCAAGCGCCCGGTGTTCTTTCAACCTCGTCTGTACACTACGGGAGGTCTCTACCTCCTATTTCTGTTCACATCCGCAAACATAGAATGCCGTACACACCTACGTTGCCGTGGTCCTGGTGGTTATTTTTTTCTGCCAGGTCATGTGCTGGATATAACAGTGACAACTTGTTGTTCTTGGCGAGGCAGAGTGAAATATATCCTGCATAGTGGCCTGAAGGATGTATGAGTTTTCTGTATGTTATTTTTTTTGGTGAGGTGAAGATTTTGTATGCACGATCCCTGTAGTCTCGGAGGATGTGTGTAGGAAATTTTAGTACCCTACCAACAAAAATGGCATGATATGCTACTACTCACACCACGTCTACAGGATCTGCAACTCTAATTATCTGAAGGAAGAGTGCAACATTCTAAAAGACACCTGGGCACTAAAATTTCCTGCACATATCATCCGGGACTACACGGATCATGAATACAAACTATTACTTCACTAAAAATACAATACTTAGACATTAGAAACATCCTACCTACAGGCCACACTGCAGGATATATTACACCCACACTTGCCAAGAGCAATATTTATGTTGCCAGTATTTCACTATCAGTCTATCACATAAAACACCATCAAAGACACGACCAGGCAAAAAGGCAACTGTCAGGACCACAGCAACACTAAGTGTGTACTGCCTACCATGTGGGGATCTTGACCAGAAATGCGATGGAGAGACCTCCAGTAGCCTGCAGATGGGGTTGAAAAAACTTCAGTGGGCATGCAGAGCTCATATCATTAACATCACCTGCACGATACATCGGGACCAGACTGCCTACCTGATGTCTTGGACAAAACACGATGCAGATGCCTGGAAGCTGCACTAATTCAAACACAAACACAATCCATCAGAATCATGGAGTTGTCAGTTCCTTGTGGCACAAAAATGTAGCACTTACCCACCTGACCACTCTGATGACTATGTATATATAAATTAACTTGGTCTAACTTCCTGTGTATCGAATGAAGAAGCAATCAAAAAGGCATTAAGATTAAACAAAATTCGTTTCTGCAGTGATATCTTGTTCACCACTTGTCGACTATACGCGTCCGTCCCCCTCACTCACTGTAGTCCTTCACTCACTGTAGTCCTTCACTCACTGTAGTCCTTCACTCACTGTAGTCCTTCACTCACTGTAGTCCTTCACTCACTGTAGTCCTTCACTCACTGTAGTCCTTCACTCACTGTAGTCCTTCACTCACTGTAGTCCTTCACTCACTGTAGTCCTTCACTCACTGTAGTCCTTCACTCACTGTAGTCCTTCACTCACTGTAGTCCTTCACTCACTGTAGTCCTTCACTCACTGGGTTCCCTCACTGTTCCGTCACATATGTTTGTGTGTTCCCTAGTCTCTGTGTTCCCTTATTAACTGTGAAGGCTACTCAGCCCTGTCAGATCTTAGATAAGAATTTAACAAGACTGGCTCCTCCTTATGTAAAGAAATAATGGAAAATATAATAACATACATGGAACTGAATTCTTTCTCCAGGCTGAGGGACTTACCACCTTAAAAACTATTTCTCAAAAGTTGATGGGCTGATTTCATCATTTTTACCTCTCCACTACACCAGCTGTTGCACATGTGTCTTCCTATTAGCTAGTTTTAGTTTCATAAGAACATAAAAACATAAGAAAGGAGGAACACTGCAGCAGGCCTGTTGGCCCATACTAGGCAGGTCCTTCACATTCCATCCCACTAACAGAATATTTGTTCAACCCAATCTTCAATGCTACTCAACAAATAAGCTTTGATAATTCTATTTACTCATGTGCAATTCCCACTCAAATCCAACCCCCTCTCACTCATGAATTTATCCAACCTAAATTTGAAACTACCCAAGGTCCTTGCTTCAATAACCCTACTAGGCAGACTGTTCCACTCATCAACTAGCCTATTTCCAAACCAATACTTTCCTATATCCTTTCTAAATCTAAACTTATCTAATTTGAATCCATTATTGCGGGTTCTCTCTTGGTGAGATATCCTCAAGACCTTATTTATATTATTTTTTTTTATTAACACATCGGCCGATTCCCACCAAGGCAGGGTGGCCCGAAAAAGAAAAACTTTCATCATCATTCACTCCATCCCTGTCTTGCCAGAGAGGTGCTTTACACTACAGTTATAAAACTGAAACATTAACACCCCTCCTTCAGAGTGCCGGCACTGTACTTCCCATCTCCAGAACTCAAGTCCGGCCTGCCGGTTTCCTGAATCCCTTCATAAATGTTACTTTGCTCACACTCCAACAGCACGTCAAGTATTAAAAAACCCTTTGTCTCCATTCACTCCTATCAAATACGCTCACACATGCTTGCTGGAAGTCCAAGCCCTCGCACACAAAACTTCCTTTACCCTCCCTCCAACCTTTCCTAGGTCGACCCCTACCCCGCCTTCCCTCCACTACAGATTTATACACTCTCGAAGTCACTCTGTCTCGTTCCATTCTCTCTACATGTCCAAACCACCTCAACAACTCCTCCTCAGCTCTCTGGATAATAGTTTTGGTAATCCGCACCTCATCCTAATTTCCAAACTCAGAATTCTCTGCATTATATTCACACCACACATTGACCTCAGACACGACATCTCCACTGCCTCCAGCCTTCTCCTCGTTGCAACATTCATCACCTATACTTCACACCCATATAAGAGTGTTGGTATAACTATACTCTCATACATTTCCCTCTTTACTTCCATGGACAAAGTTCTTTGTCTCCACAGACTCGAAGTGCTCCACTCACCCTTTTCCCTCATCAATTCTATGATTCACCTCATCCTTCATAGACCCATCTGCTGACATGTCCACTCCCAAATATCTGAATACATTCACCTCCTCCATACTCTCTCCCTCCAATCTGATATCCAATCTTTCGTCACCTATTCTTTTTGTTATCCTCATCACCTTACTCTTTCCTATATTCACTTTCAATTTTCTTCTTTTACACACCCTACCAAATTCATCCACCAACCTCTGCAACTTCTCTTCAGAATCTCCCAAAAGCACAGTGTCATCAGCAAAAACAACTGTGACAACTCCTACTTTGTATTTGCTTTTATCTTTTAGCCCCACACCTCTTGCCAAGACCCTCGCATTCACTTCTCTTATAACCCCATCTATAAATATATTGAACAACCACGGTGACATCACACATCCTTGTCTAAGGCCCACTTTTTCTGGGAAATAGTCCCTTCCCTCCTACACACTCTAACCTGAGCCTCACTATCCTCATAAAAACTCTTCACTGCTTTCAGTAACCTACCTCCTATTCCATACACTTGCAACATCTGCCACATTGCCCCCCTATCTACCCTATCATACGCCTTTTCCAAATCCATAAATGCCACAAAAACATCTTTACCCTTATCCAAATACTGTTCACCTATATGTTTCACTGTAAACACTTGGTCTACACACTCCCTACCTTTCCTAAAGCCCCTTGTTCATCTGCTATCCTACTTTCTGTCTTACTCTTAATTCTTTCAATAATAACTCTACCATACACTTTACCAGGTACACTCAACAGACTTATTCCCCTATAATTTTTGCACTCTCTTTGTCCCCTATGCCTTTATACAAAGGAACAATACACGCTCTCTGCCAATCCCTAGGTACCTTACCCTCTTCCATACATTTATTAAATAATAGCACCAACCACTCCAAAACTATATCCCCACCTGCTTTTAACATTTCTATCTTTATCCCATCAATCCCAGCTGCCTTACCCCCTTTCATTCTACCCACTGCCTCACGAACTTCCCTACACCCACAACTGGCTCTTCCACACTCCTACAAGATGTTATTCCTCCTTGCCCTACACACGAAATCACAGCTTCCCTGTCTTCATCAACATTTAACAACTCCTCAAAATATTCTCTCCATCTTCCCGATACCTCTAACTCTCCATTTAATAACTCTCCTCTCCTATTTTTAACTGTCAAATCCATTTGTTCCCTAGGCTTCCTCAACTTATTAATCTCATTCCAAAACTTTTTCTTATTTTTAACAAAATTTGCTGATAACATCTCACCCACTCTCTCATTTGCTCTCTGTTTACATTGCTTCACCACTCTCTTAACTCTCTTTTTCTCTCCATATACTCTTCCCTCCTTGCATCACTTCTACTTTGTAAAAACCTCTCATATGCTAACTTTTTCTCCCTTACTACTCTCTTTACATCATCATTCCACCAATCGCTCTTCTTCCCTCCCGCACCCACTCGCCTGTAACCACAACCTTCTGCTGAACACTCTTAACACTACATTTTTAAATCTATCCCATACATCTTCGACCCCATTGCCTACACTCTCACTAGCCCATCTATCCTCCAATAGTTGTTTATATCTTACCTTAACTGCCTCCTCTTTTAGTTTATAAACCTTCACCTCTCTCTTACTTACTGATTCTATTTTCCTTGTATCCCATCTACCTTTTACTCCCACTGTAGCTATAACTAAAAAGTTATCTGATATATGTGTGGCCCCTCTATACACATGTACATCCTGAAGTCTACTCAACAGTCTTTTATCTACCAATACATAGTCCAACAAACTACTGTCATTACGCCCTACATCATATCTTGTATACTTATTTATCCTCTTTTTCTTAAAATATGTATTACCTATAACTAAACCCCTTTCTATACAAAGTTCAATCAAAGGGCTCCTATTTATATCCTTTTTGTTAATACCCATTTTCCACTTGTATACCTCGATCATGTCTCCCCTCATTTTTCGTCTTACAAGTGAATGTAATTTTAGGGTTTTCAATCTTTGATACGGAAGATTTCTAATGCTATGTATTAATTTAGTCATTCTACGCTGAATGTTTTCTAACGAATTAATATCCATTCTGTAATATGGAAACCAGAACTGAGTTGCGTAATCTAGGTCAGGCCTTACTAACGATGTATAAAGATGTAATATAACCTCTGGACTTCTGTTGCTTACACTTCTTGATATAAATCCCAGTAATCTGTTTGCCTTATTACGTACGCTTAGGCATTGCTGTCTTGGTTTAAGGTTGCTGCTTACCATAACCCCCAAGTCCTTTTCGCAATCTGTATGGCTAAGTTCTACGTTATTTAACTTATAAGTGCTTGGGTTATGGACACTCCCGAGCTTCAGAACCTTGCATTTATCTACATTGAACTGCATCTGCCACTTTTTCTGACCAGGAATTGAGTTTGTCTAAATCCTCCTGAAGTTCCCTGATATCTACGTTTGAATCAATTATCCTACCAATCTTCGTGTCATCGGCGAATTTGCTCATATCACTAGTAATTCCCTCATCAAGGTCATTGATATATATTATAAACAACAACGGGCCTAAGACTGATCCCTGTGGAACACCACTTGTTACAGATCCCCACTCAGATTTAACCCCATTTATGCACACTCTCTGCTTCCTATTTGTGAGCCATGACTCGATCCATGACAGCACTTTTTCCCCAATGCCATGAGCTGCCACTTTCTTTAACAGTCTCTGGTGCGGTACTCTATCAAAAGCCTTACTAAAGTCTAAATAAACAATATTGAATTCTTTATCGTGATCAACAGCCTCAAAAGCTTTACTAAAGAAGGTTAATAAATTAGATAGGCAGGAACGGCCCCTCGTGAATCCATGCTGAGTATCATTAATCAAATTATGTTTATCTAGATGGCTTCTAATAATATATTTTATTTTTATTAACACATCGGCCGATTCCCAACAGGCAGGGTGGCCAGAAAAAGAAAAACTTTCGTCATCATTCATAAGAACATAAGAAAGGAGGAACACTGCAGCAGGCCTGTTGGCCCATACTAGGCAGGTCCTTCACATTCCATCCCACTAACAGAATATTTGTTCAACCTAATTTTCAATGCTACCCAAGAAATAAGCTTTGATAATTTTATTTACTCATGTGCAAATCCCACTCATATCCAACCCCTCTCACTCATGAATTTATCCAACCTAAATTTAAAACTACCCAAGGTCCTTGCTTCAATAACCCTACTAGGCAGACTGTTCCACTCATCAACTACCCTATTTCCAAACCAGTACTTTCCTATATCCTTTCTAAATCTAAACTTATCTAATTTGAATCCATTATTGCGGGTTCTCTCTTGAGAGATACCCTCAAGACCTTATTTATATCCCCTTGTTAATACCCATTTTCCACTTGTATACCTCGATCATGTCTCCCTCATTCTCCGTCTTACAAGTGAATGTAATTTAAGGGTCTTCAATCTTTCTTCGTAAGGAAGATTTCTAATGCTATGTATTAATTTAGTCATTCTACGCTGAATGTTTTCTAACGAATTTATGTCCATTCTGTAATATGGAGACCAGAACTGAGCTGCGTAATCTAGGTGAGGCCTTACTAATGATGTATAAAGCTGTAATATAACCTCTGGACTTCTGTTGCTAACACTTCTTGATATAAATCCCAGTAATCTATTTGCCTTATTACGTACGCTTAGGCATTGCTGTCTTGGTTTAAGGTTGCTGCTTACCATCACCCCCAAGTCCTTTTCGCAATCTGTATGGCTAAGTTCTACGTTATTTAACATATAAGTGCTTGGGTTATGGACACTCCCGAGCTTCAGAACCTTGCATTTATCTACATTGAACTGCATCTGCCACTTTTCTGACCACGAATTAAGTTTGTCTAAATCTTCCTGAAGTTCTATGACATCTATGTTTGAATCAATTATCCTACCTATCTTCGTGTCGTCGGTGAATTTGCTCATATCACTAGTAATTCCCTCGTCAAGGTCATTGATATATATTATAAATAACAACGGGCCTAAGACTGATCCCTGTGGAACACCACTTGTTACAAGTCCCCACTCGGATTTAACCCCATTTATGCACACTCTCTGTTTCCTATTTGTGAGCCATGACTCGATCCATGACAGCACTTTTTCCCCAATGCCATGAGCTGCCACTTTCTTTAACAGTCTCTGGTGCGGTACTCTATCAAAAGCCTTACTAAAGTCTAAATAAATAATATCGAATTCTTTATCGTGATCAACAGCCTCAAAAGCTTTACTGAAGAAGGTTAATAAATTAGATAGGCATGAACGGCCCTCTGAATCCATGCTGAGTATCATTAATCAAATTATGGTTATCTAGATGGTTTCTAATAATATCAGCTATAATTGACTCTAGTAATTTGCCTACAATTGAGGTCAGGCTTATTGGGCGGTAATTTGACGGTAGTGACTTGTCCCCTGCTTTAAAAATAGGAATTACATTAGCTATCTTCCACATATCAGACACTACACCTGTTTGAAGAGATAAATTAAAAATGTTAGATATTGGTTCACAGAGTTCCATTTTGCATTCCTTAAGAACCCTTGCAAAAACCTCATCAAGACCCGGCGATTTATTTTCTTTCAGTCGGTCTAGTTGTTTCATAACCATTTCGCTAGTGACTGTGCTATTACATAATTTATCTTCTTCTGGGCCTCTGTAAAAATTAATTACTGGGATATTATTAGTGTCTTCCTGTGTGAAAACCGAGAGAAAATAATTATTAAAAATAGAGAACATATCATTCTCCTTGTCAGTAAGATGCCCAGAGTTATTTTTAAGGGGACCTATCTTATCCCTAACTTTTGTTCTATAAACCTGGAAAAAACTTTTTGGGTTAGTTTTTGAATCCCTAGCAACTTTAATTTCATAGTCCCGTTTAGCTTTTCTTATCCCCTTTTTAACGTCCCTCTTAATGTCAGTATACTGATTTATAAGATGACCCTCACCTCTTTTATGCGCCTATAAATTCCTTTCTTCTGCCCTAAAAGATACTTGAGCCTATTATTCATCCATTTTGGGTCATTTCTACTTGATCTAATTTCTTTATACGGGATAAATGTTCTTTGGGCAGCCTGTATAGTGTTAAGAAAGCTGTCATATTGATAGCTCTCTTCGTTACCCCAGTCCACAGTTGATAAGTGTTCTCTAAGCCCATTATAATCTGCTAAACGAAAGTCTGGGACTGTTACTGAATTATCCCTACTATCATACATCCATTCAATGCTAAAGGTAATTGACTTGTGGTCACGTGTGCAGAGTTCCTCTGTAATTTCTAAATTATTAACAAGGGATTCCTTCTTTGCCAGAACCAAGTCATGTAGGTTATTTCCCCTTGTAGGTTCTGTCACAAACTGCTTCAAAAAACAATCCTGAACTATTTCTAAAAAGTCGTTAGATTCTAAATTCCCTGTCAAGAAATTCCAATCAATCTGACTAAAGTTAAAGTCCCCTAGAATTACTACGTTATCGTGCCTTGTGGCCTTAACAATTTCCTCCCAGAGTAGTCTCCCTTGTTCCCTATCTAAGTTTGGAGGACGATATATCACGCCTAAAATCAATTTTTCACACCCCTCTGAAAATTCTATCCAGACAGACTCTGTATGTATTATTTCAGACTTTATGCCCGTTTTTATGCAACAATTTGAATGATCACGGACATAGAGTGCCACCCCACCCCCTTCCCGATACTTCTGGTCACCATCAAGGACCTGACGTGTCGTTGATCGCATAAATGACAGGAAGGACTATCCACCTGGTTCCTTCACTCACTGAGATTCATCATCCACTGAGTTCCCTCGCACACTCGCTCAGCACAGGCAGTGCTCATGTGTCCAAATTCACTGATTTACCTGTTTCATTTCGTTCCTAACTCAATACATTGTTTCCTTTTCACTGTATTCCCTCACTCTATGTTTTCTCTCACACACTCACTTTATTCCCTTCCTCACTGTCTTCCATTTCTCACTCTATTACTATTCTCTCTGTGTTTCCCTATACACTATTTTTCTTTATTCACTGTGTTCACACACAATGTGTTCCCTCTCCAATTTTTTACTCTATTTTCCTGTGATATCTTTATCTTACTCATTTTTTTTCAATCTTTGTTCTTCACTCTCTGTGTTCCCTACCTCAGTACAACCTCCTCCTCCCGACTCGCTGTATTCTATAACTCATCATATTCAACCACTCACTGTTTCCATCACTCACCATGTCACCTAATTCTCTGTGTTCCCTTACTGTTCTTCCCTAATCACTATTTTCTACCTGTTTCTTTACTCACTGTGCTCCATTATTCATCATGATCACTATCTCACTGCGTTCCCACAGTGTGTTGCATCACTAAATATTTTTCCATCACTCACTGTGCTCCCTTATGTTGTTCCCTAACTGTGTTTTTCACCATCACATGTTGTGTTCCCTCATATACTATGTATCTGGTATTTTATTTTCAGAAATAAGATATCTTGACATTTCACATAGGTTATTATACCGTCTATCTCTATATTCCTCAATAAGTGAACAATTAAGCACATAGTGTTCAGTAGTGACCATAGGGCTGGCCACATACTGTGCATTTAGCCTGGCTACTACAATGTTAGTCAGTCTGTTCACATTGCAAGTTGCTCCATAAACGTGCTTATCTACGTTCATGTTATCATAGTGGGTTATAGATCCACTCAGGCTTCTAATTGCATTCCTATGACATTCAGTGTCATTATTTACTTTTCTTGGCTAAGGTATTAACTTTATCTTATGTTCTAACTCAACAAAGTTCCCATTGTTCTCAGCTAGGGAGGTGGCAACAAGAGCAGATGCAGCCCTGCCAGTAGACTCCTGCTTAGATCCGTCAGTGTATATAACTTGTGATAAATTATTACTAATAGTTACTCAATAAATTTCTTCCTGAATTTGCAAGTGTTAAAATGCTTGGGATGAAATGTTCTTTTTGTCTACAGTGATACAGTTCATGTAGGTTATAAAACTTAATAAATGATTGCTTGTTTTCACAACCCATTTAAATCTTTGTGTATTTACTTTTAGACATTTAGTAAGATTCTTAGTGACAGTGTCTGGTGCATTTCTTAATATTCTAATACCAATTAGTGTTAATTTCAACAACACTAACACTGATACTTTAGGCACCAAGCTTCTTCCTCATATTAAGAACTTCGGTAGATGTAGGACAGCCAAGAATAATTCTGAGGGCTTCACTTTGCATTAACTCCAAGAGTCGGAGAGAACTTTCCCTAGCTAATATCAACATAGGCGCAGCATAATAAAATAAGGACCTAATATAGGCTATGCACATCATCTTCACTATTCTCACAGTAGCACCATAGTTGGGGTTGTAGCCAGCAAAAGCTTTGAGAGCATTTAGCCTATCTTTGTATTTCTTATTGAGTTGTGGTATGGTGAATTTATTGAAGGGTACAGCTACACCAAGGCATCCCATCTGTAAACAGATGGGATGTCGTTTGCTTGCCAATATCTGTGTTCTCTAATTCAGTGAGATCCCTCTCTTATTGTGTAACATCACTCATCATTTAGTGAGATCCCTCTCTTATTGTGTAACATCACTCTTCATTTTCCTCATTATGATCTTCACGATGATGTTATTTCCCACACTGTCCTCATTATTTCACCTTATTCACTTACTGAGATCGCTCACTTACAGTGCTCCTCTTACTGTGTTTAATTACTCACTATGTTCCATCACTCACTGTGTTCTATCACTCACTATACTCCATCACTGTGTTCTATCACTGACAATGCTCCATCACTGTGTTCTATCACTCACTATACTCCATCACTGTGTTCTGTCACTCACTATGTTCCATCACTCACTGTGTTCTATCACTCACTATGCTCCATTACTGTGTTATATCACTCACTATGCTCCATCACTGTGTTCTATCATTCACTATGTTCCATCACTGTGTTCTGTCACTCACTATGTTCCATAACTCACTGTGTTCTATCACTCACTATGCTCCATCACTGTGTTCTATCACTCACTATGCTCCATCACTGTTTTCTATCACTCACTATGCTCAATCACTGTGTTATATCACTCACTATGCTCCATCACTGTGTTCTATTACTCAATATGTTCAATCACTGTGTTCTATCACTCACTATGCTCCATCATTTTGTTCTATCACTCATTATGCTCCATCACTGTGTTCTATCACTAATTATGCTCCATCACTGTGTTCTATCACTCACTATGCTCCATCACGGTGTTCTATCACTCACTATGTTCCATCACTGTGTTCTATCACTCACTATGTTCCATCACTGTGTTCTATCACTCACTATGCTCCATCACTGTGTTCTATCACTCACTATGTTCCATCACTGTGTTCTATCACTCACTAAGCTCCATCACTGTGTTCTATCACTCACTATGCTCAATCACTATGTTCTATCACTCACTATGCTCCATCACAGTGTTCTATCACTCACTATGCTCCATCACTATATCCTATCACTCACTATGCTCCATTACTGTGTTCTGTTGAGGTATCTATGTTTCATCACCCACTGTGTTCCATCACTGACTGTGTTCTATCAATCACTGTGTTCCACCGCTTCAGTGTGTTTTGTCAATCACTTTGTTCCCTCACTATTTTCCCTAGCTCACTGTGTTCCATCATGTTCCACCAATAACTGTTTTTTTATTACTCACGGTGCTACCTCGTGTTCTCACACTCAGGGTGTTCTCACACTATATTCCCTTATTTTCCGTATTCCTTTTCTGTATTTCTTCACTGTATTCCCCTCATTCACTGTGTTTCAACACTTACTGCGTTCCCTCACTCACTAGCCTTCCACACTCAATGTGCTTCCGTCTCACTGTGTTTCCAAATGAACTGTGTTCCCCTCTCTCAATGTGTTCCCCTCTCTCACTGTGTTCCCCTCACTCACTGTGTTCCCCTCACTCACTGTGTTCCTCTCACTCACTGTGTCCCCCTCACTCACTGTGTTCCCCTCACTCACTGTGTTCACCTCACTGTGTTCCCCTCACTGTGTTCACCTCACTCAATGTGTCCCCCTCACTCACTGTGTCCCCCTCACTCACTGTGTCCACCTCACTGTGTTCCCCTCACTCACTGTGTCCCCCCTCACTCACTGTGTTCCCCTCACTCACTGTTCCCTCACTTATTTCCATTACTCATAATCCCTTACTATTTCGATATTATTCACTGCTTTCTCCTCTCTGTGCTCGTTATTCACTCTCTGATTTTCCCTCATTACTGTGTTCCTTCACTCATTGTATTCCATTATTCACTGCCTTCCCTTTCTCACTTTTTGCCCTCACTCGCTGTGTTTTTTTACTCAGTGTGATCATTCTCCCACTGTGGTATGTTTTGTTTTATGAGTATTGTATGAGTCTGTATATTCGAAAGATTATATCTCCCTTGACGTGTATGCATATATATATATATATATATATATATATATATATATATATATTATATATATATATATATATATATATATATATATATATATATATGCATGCTGTATTCTGGGCACGCGCCCCAGCTCGGAAGAGCTGGATGAGATTTTCGCATTATAATCAGTGACAAAGATGTAACAATATGTACTAGACATGTATCTCTCACCTCGTGTACTGTATATGCCATCTTTATATCAACAATTTATCTCTCAAATCTTTTGTACCATATTATGTAATAAAACATACCTATTGGTAAAAAAAAATTAAAAGATGGGGTGGTATTAGAAGTGGAATATTCAAATGGCATCAGGAAGAAATCCAAATATTCTTCCTTGAAGCCTTTTATCCACTTCTCCGAGGCTATGGGTCCCACAATTTGTACCAGAGGTGGACCCCATCATATATATATATATATATATATATATATATATATATATATATATATATATATATATATATATATATATATATATATATATAAGAGAGAGAGAGAGAGAGAGAGAGACAGCAGCAGTGTATATTATAAAAGGAGAATACATCTCAGCAAATTTACACTTGAAATTTACTTTTTTTCTTTACTATATTTTAAAGCATCCTGAACAGGTGGTGATCAGCTGACCTGCAACCTTAAAAATCCCTGTGTAGTCGAAGGGTTTTAAACTAAATAAACGAATTATTTCATCTAGTTCTCAACATCCAAATGTTAATTACTTATACATATAAAAAGAATCAGAGATGCGGACTAAACGTGTTTATCTCCAGGCATACGTAACACACGTACATACAGCATCATAATAGGTATTTAGGTTAGGTCTGGGTTGGTTGGGTAGATTAACGTTAATTCATGACAAGTGGAACATCAGATAGTAAGTTGAAAATTGCACTTAGGAAAGTCCGGTATGTTGTTTAAATACTTATCACTTTATATATGTCTGCTGATATTAGTAATTTTAAATAGTACGAAAATAACTTACGAATTAAGGACGGGTTTTATGAGTTATACTTGCGTTTGGGTTTCAACGTATATAATGCTAACACGAAAAACCCTTACTATTACTATAATAATAATAATAATAATAATAATAATAATAATAATAATAATAATAATAATAATAATAATAATAATCATAATAATAATAATAATAATAATAATTATTATTATTATTATTATTATTATTTTTATTGTTATTAATATTTTTTTTATAAGACCAGATAGAGGATGGCAAGAATGGGGAACTAAAGAACTGGGGAAAGATGGAAGAGTGAAAAATGGTTGTGGGAAGACAAGAAGAGAGAGAGATAATGAAGGTTAATTAGATGGCCTGATTACTTTGGGTGGGTTTATAAGGAAGTGTTTTACTTTGTTACATTGTGATGGGATTGAGGTAGTTCTAAATAGTGATGGTGGGAGGCAGTGTTGGAGTAGTGATGGTGGGAGGCAGTGTTGGAGTAGTGATGGTGGGAGGCAGTGTTGGAGTAGTGATGGTGGGAGGCAGGCAGTATTGGAGTAGTGATGGTGGGAGGCAGTGTTGGAGTAGAGATTAACAGTGTCTATCCCTCACATGGAATATCTCAGAATTATTCAGAGCTTTGGTCAGTCAGGTTGCATGTCACCTGTACACGTTAGTCGACAATATATTAATCCCTTAAAGAGCGATTAGTGTGAATTATCTGTATATATACATTGACAGATATATACTTGTCGATGCTTTGTATTTAGTCATCCAGTTATAGTTACGTCATCTGATATATTCATGAAACTCTAATAACATCTTTGTCTTTATTATATCTGTTTTATATTCAGAGCACAAAATTATAATTATCGTAAAAATAGATGTTAAGTAAAAGGACACAAATGCAACTAATGTGACATTTTATTGTGGCAACGTTTCGCTCTCCAGGAGCTTTCTCAAGCCGTTACCTCCTGGAGAGCGAAACGTTGCCACAATAAAATGTCACATTAGTTGCATTTGTGTCCTTTTACTTAACATATTGTCGGTATTTCTACCAATATTATTACGTAAAAATAGATGCTGCGTTCCATGTGAATTAACATGGAACGCAAATTATTTACTATGAACTAAAACTAACTCAGCAATCTAATCTAATCTTGTGTTTTTCTTAAATTCCAGTACTAAAGGATAACTTAACACTACTCAACATGTTGAAGGTCAGCCGAAATTCAGCAATTAATTTTATTTTCAGCTATTTATGCTGAATATACCGAGTTTTAACTAAATATTCACTTAGCTTGCTCTGAAAAACTTAAATTCATTTTAAGTGCGTGGTTGTTGTGGGAATGATGATTGTGGATGTTATGAATGAGAAGAAGCTGGATGTCCTGGGTTTAAGTGAAACAAAGCTGAAGGGGGGTAGGAGAGTTTCAGTGGGGAGAAATAAAAGGATTATGTCAGGAGTTTCAGAGTTAGAGCTAAATAAGGAGTAGCAATAATGTTGAAGGATAAGTTATGGCAGGAAAAGAGGGAATATAAATGTATCAATTCAAGGATTATGTGTTGTAAAATAAGGATTTTATGTGAAAAGTGGGTTATAGTAAGTGTTTATGCGTCTGGAGAAGAGAGAAGTGTAGAGGAGAGAGAGAGATTTTGGGAAATGTTGAGTGAGTGCGTGGGGAGTTTTGAACCTAATGAGAGAGTACTTGTGGTTGGAGATCTCAATGCTAAAGTGGGTAAAAATGTTGTGGAGGGAGTAGTAGGTAAATTTGGGGTGTCAAGGGTAAATGAAAATGGGAGGCCTTTAATTGAGCTATGTGTAGAAAGAGGTTTGGTAATAAGTAATACATATTTTATGAAAAAGAAGATACATAAGTATACAAGGTATGATATAGCACATAATGAAAGTAGTTTGTTAGATTATGTATTGGTGGATAAAAGGTTGATGGGTAGGCTTCAGGATGTACATGTTTATAGAGGGGCGACGGATATATCGGATCATTATTTAGTTGTAGCTACAGTTAGAGTAAGAGGTAGATGGGACATAAGGAAAATGGCAACAGCAAGTAAGAGAGAGGTGAAAGTGTATAAACTAAATTAGGAGCAAGTTAAGGTGAGATATAAGCAACTTTTGGCAGAAAGGTGGGTAAATGCAAGTATGAATATTGGGGTGGGGGAGTTGAATAGGGTTGGAATTGTTTTAAAAATGCAGTATTAGAATGTGGGGCAGACGTTTGTGGCTATAGGAGGGTGGGTGCAGGAGGAAAGGGGAGTGATTGGTGGGATAATGAAGTAAAGAAAAGGGTAGCTTATGAGAGGTTTTTACAAAACAGAAGTGTTGTAAGAAGAGCAGAGTATATGGAAAGTAAAAGAAAGGTGAAGAGAGTGGTGAAAGACTGCAAAAGGAGAGCAGATGAAAGAGTGGGAGACGCACTGTCAAGAAATTTTGCGGCAAATAAGAAAAAGTTTTGGAGTGAGAAAAACAAGTTAAGAAATCCTAGAGAACTAATGGATTTGTCAGTTAAAAACAGAGTAGGGGAGATAGTAAATGGGGAGCTGGAGGTATTGGATAGATGGCGGGAATATTTTGAGGAACTTTTAAATGTCGATGAAGAAAGGGAGGCAGTAATTTCATGCACTGGTCAGGGAGGTATAACATCTTTTAGGAGTGAGGAAGAGCAGGATGTGAGTGTGTGGAAGGTGCGTGAGGCATTATGTAGAATGAAAGGGGGTGAAACAGCAGGAACTGAAGGGATCATGACAGAAATGTTAAAAGCAGAGGGAGATATTGTGCTGGAGTGGTTGGTATTTTTGTTTAATAAATGTATGAAAGAGGGAAGGTACCTAAGGATTGGCAGAGAGCGTGTATAGTTCCTTTATATAAAGGGAAGGGTGACAAAAGATTGTAAAATAGTATACCAGGTAAAGTGTATGGTAGGGTTATTATTGAAAGAATTTGAGGTAAGACAGAAGGTAGGATCGCAGATGAGCAAGGAAGTTTTAGAGTAGGAAGGGGATGTGTAGATCAAGTGTTTACATTGAAGCATATATGTGAACAGTATTTAGATACAGGTAGGGAAGTTTTCATTGCATTTATGGATTTAGAAAAAGCATATGATGGAGTGGATAGGGGAGCACTGTGGCAGATGTTGCAAGTGTATGGTATAGGTAGTAAATTACTGAATACTGTAAAGAGCTTTTATGAGGATAGTGAGGCTCAGGTTAGGGTGTGTAGGAGAGAGAGAGAGATTACTTCCCGGAAAAAGTAGGTCTTAGACAGGGATGTGTGATGTCTCCATGGTTGTTTAATATATTTACAGATGGGGTTGTAAAAGAAGTAAATGCTAGGGTGTTGGGAAGAGGAGTGGGATTAAATTATGGGGAATCAAGTACAAAATTGGAGTTGACACAGTTACTTTTTGCTGATGATACTGTGCTTATAGAAGATTCTAAAGAAAAATTACAAGGTTAGTGGACGAGTTTGGGAGGGTGTGTAAAGGTAGAAAGTTGAAATTGAACAAAGATAAGAGTAAGGTGATCAGGACATCAAACGATTTAGATAAAGAAAAATTGGATATCACATTGGAGAGAGAGAGTATGGAAGAAATGAATGTTTTCAGATATTTGGGAGTTGACTTGTCAGCAGATGGGTTTATGAAGGATGAGGTTAACAATAGAATTGATGAAGGAAAAAAAGGTGAATTGTGCGTTGAGGTATATGTGGAGACAAAAAACGTTTTCTATGGAGGCAAAGAAGGGAATGTATGAAAGTATAGTGGTACGAACACTCTTAAATGGGTGTGAAGCATGGGTTGTAAATGCTGCAGCGAGGAGGCGGCTGGAGGCAGTGGAGATGTCCTGTCTAAGGGCAATGTGTGGTGTAAATATTATGCAGAGAATTCGGAGTGTGGAAATTAGGAGGAGGTGTGGAGTTACTAAAAGTATTAGTCAGAGGGCTGAAGAGGGGTTGTTGAGGTGGTTTGGTCATTTAGAGAGAATGGATCAAAGTAGAATGACTTGGAGAGCGAATAAATCTGTAGGAGAAAAAAGGAGGGGTAGGGGTCGTCCTCGAAAAGGTTGGAGGGAGTGGGTAAAGGAGGTTTTGTGGGCGAGGGCTTGGACTTCCAGCAAGCGTGTGTGAGCGTGTTAGATAAGAGTAAATGGAGACGAATGGCTTTTGGGACCTGACGAGCTGTTGGAGTGTGAGCAGGGTAATATTTAGTGAAGGGATTCAGGGAAACCGGTTATTATAGATTTATCCGGACTTGAGTCCTGGAAATTTGAAGTACAATGCCTGCACTTTAAAGGAAGGGTCTGGGATAGTGACAGTTTGGAGGGACTATTCTAAACTAGTATCTGAGCGCCTCTTCAAATACAGTGATTATGTATGAGTGAGGTGAAAGTGTTGAATGATGATGAAAGTATTTTCTTTTTGGGAATTTTCTTTCTTTTTGGGTCACCCTGCCTTGGTGGGAGGCGGACGACTTGTTGAAAAAAAAAATGTATATATCTTGCCGAATAGTTAAAACTGACCAATTATCAAGAACTCGTTTAAAATTAAGTCCTTTCTAAATCTTTCTCTTATACGTTTAAAAATATATTTTTGCATTTATGTTAATGTAAAAATTAATTATTTTGAACAAAAAGAACCTTAGAATCCTTACCTAACCTTATTATAAAAAGGTTCTGGCCCTGTCCACCTTGTCAATTCCTCTATCACTCCTATCCTCTAGTATCCTCAGGTTGAGTTCCCTTAACCTCTCCTCATAAGACATACCCCTAGCTCCGGGACTAGTCTTATTGCAAACTTTTACACTTTCTCAAATTTCTTGACATGTTTGACCAGGTGTGGTTCCCTACCGGTGCTACATACTCCAGTATGGATCTGACTTACACGGTGTACAGTGTCGTGAATGACTCCTTACTAGATGTCGAAACGTTATTCCTAGGTTTGCCAGGCGCCCGTATGCTGCAGCAGATATTTGGTTGATGTGCGCCTCAGGAGATGTGCTCGGTATGATGCTCACCCCAAGATCCTTTTCCTTGAGTGAGATTTGCAGTCTTTGACCCCTTAGGCTATACACCTTCTACGATATAATTTGTCCTTTCCCAAGTTTCATGATTTTGCACTTAGTGAGGTTAAACTCCAGGAGCCGATTGTCGGACTAGGCTTGCAGCCTGTCCAGATCCACTTGTAGTCTTACCTGATCCTCGTCCGCTTGTATTCTCCTCCTCCTTTGACTCTATCCGTTCCGTCGTGTCATTCACGTATACAAGAAACAGCAGCAGACTAACCCTTGTGGAACACCAGTAGACACTTGCGCCCACTCGGACACTTCACGTCTAACACTTGTTTCCTTACTGTTAACCATTCCCAGATCCAATGCAGTGCTTTCCCTGACATTCCTGCCTGCTCAACAAGTCTCTTGTGTGGCATTGTGTGTGTGTGTGTGTGTGTGTGTGTGTGGAAAGACAGGCAGGGGAAAAGAGAAGGAAGAAGAGAGAGCAGCCCTGGGGGGGGGGTGTGTGTATTTTTATGTGTACTTACCTATTTGCACTTACCTGTTTGTGGTTGCAGGGGTCGACTCACAGCTCCTGGCTCCGCCTCTTCGCTGGTTGCTACTACGTTCACTCTCTCCCTGCTCCATGAACTTTATCCACTACATCACTCTCCAGATTGTTCCACTTCCTCACAGCTCTGGCTGAAGAAATACTTCCTAACACCCCTTTGATTCATCTGAATCTTCAACTTCCAGTTGTGACCCCTTGTTGCTGTGTCCCATGTGTGTGTGTGTGTGTGTACTCACCTAGTTGTGGTTGCAGGGGTCGAGTCACAGCTCCTGTGTGTGTGTGTATGTCTGTGTCTGAGTTTGGGTGTGTGTATGTACGTGTGGGTGTGTGAATAACCCTCACAATCATGAGGTTAAGAGTTAATTTTGATATTTTTAATCACACATGTAATATTATTATACAGGTATAGGCTGGTATCAGCCGTTTTTCACTGATACCGATGTCATAAAAATGGCTGATACCGATAACTATACTGTAGCATATCACTGATCATTATCACATCATCAGTCAATGCTGTTTAAGAGTACCAGATATGTGAAGTGTGTAACAACGTTGAGAGAACAGTTAGTAACCCTCATATTCCGTGTAATTATCTTTTAAGAGATCTTAGTCGGGATGATATTGCTCAACATCTGTACTATAATGTCAGTTTAACATTGTTAATCATTTTGCTAATCAGCGAGTGGAACCATAGCATAAGCATAGCTAAAAGTATTAATACAGCTAGTAGGTTACAACTATACTTTTCTCTACCCAGATATGCGTGTATTTCATCATTTAAACATCGTACGAGTATGCCGAGAGTATACTTCCTTGAGGAATTCAACTTAAAATTTAAGTATCTTTGTATTTGCGTTGCCACAGGGAGCTTTAAATGCTTTAAAGTATTGAACTGCAAAGATATAAACAAATTCAATTGGAACCATTCTCATTATAAGACTGACAATCAATTCGGTGATTTACACTATAAAAAAGCACCCTACCAGAGTGTTGCTAGCCTGAGAACAACCCTCTGTCGGCTCTTCCCTCCCATAGGGTTGCCAGCGAGAGAGCACAACCACCCCAACAGCTCCTACGTGAGAGTAATCAAGTCAAGTTGGCAGAAATATGATCCCTAATTGAGCACTTGACTTCCATTGGTTCATTGTTGGTCCAGCGGTGTGGACTGTTATGTTACCCAACAAGAGTGACGCTGATAATTCACAAGCTGAGAGCCCATGTGATGAACTGATTATCCCCCTGACTTCTATTGCACAGTTCCCTTGACTTCTATTGCACAGTTCCCTTGACTTCTATTGCACAGTTCCCTTGACTTCTATTGCACAGTTCCCTTGACTTCTATTGCACAATTCCCTTGACTTCTATTGCACAGTTCCCTTGACTTCTATTGCACAGTTCCCTGACTTCTATTGCACAGTTCCCTTGACTCGAGAATTTTTGCCATTTGCACATTTTTTTTTCATTATTACATACCAGATTTGTATTTTCATAGGGATATGTTTTTGTATGTTTTTTTTTAAAGAATATATAATTGAATAATAGTGTTTTTTTAATAAATCTTCTAGAATATGTATTTTTAAATTAGTTAAAATATATCCTAAGTGAGCGAAATGATCGAAGTAAATGGTTTATTCTGTTTTAATGGAACATTCACAGACTTCTTGGATTAAGCTTGATATGGGAACATATACTACATGCATAATACTGAATGTTATATCGGAAATATACAACACTTGTATAGCGGTAATCTTTAACTTTTGAATGCCAAGGTTCATATCAGAGCATTTACTTGTATAATGCCAAGCTTGATATCAGGTAGTGGAGGGCACACTTGTATGGCATTAAACTGAGGTTATAAATATGTAATGAAATGTATGATGACTGAATGAGAATATGTACAATGACAGGCTCATTGACCTCTCATGTACTTGTAAAATGATAAACCTAATACTGGAGAATAATTTTAAAAGAATTGTCATTCTTTTTTAAAATCTCAGTTTATATTCTTGCTTAATATTAAGTTTGATGTCAGACATAACATCTGCAAATTGTTAAGCATGTTAGTTGAGGATGTATTGATAAGCAGAGTGTTCGATCCTGCTCCTGTGTAATTCTATGCTTGATTTTGGTCTTTATATATACATGCTGATAAGCTTGATGTCTGAGTGTAAATATCAGAGAGTATATATATTTGCCATATGCTTGGCATATGTGTATTCTGTATATACTAGTATATTTGCAGGATTAATATTTGAATAAAATTTCAAAAATTATTTTCTTGATGTCGGGTCGTGCACATGCATAATGCTGCAAGTCTTAGCATATGCATGATTACTGGCAGTCATCATGTCAGAATAACTTTGAACTTGATGCTATACAAGTCTGCGTATGAATAACGCTGAACTTGATGCTGAAGCTGCTGCCTTGGCTATGGTGACCTTAATAACGTAATGCGTATTTGAATAACATTAAGATAAATAGTGGTGCTACATTTGCATGATGTTAAGATTTTAAAGGAATCTAGTTGTAAATTGCTAAGCTCGATATCGGTTATGTTAATGCAAAATATTAAGATTGATGACAGTGTATAAACAAGTACAATACAAAAAAGTAGATTAGGGAAAGTATAACAGATGACTTTATAATTAATTATAAATTTATGACCAAAATTTCTTGGATTATCTTACGAGTCGTGTTGCATCTGGTACAACCTCACATAATATGTATCATACTTTCTGGCCTGATGAACTTTGTGTCGAAGAAAGCCTGTATACCCTGTAATGATTCTGTTCTAGTCGAGAATTTACAATTTAAATTCCTTATTCATTATGAAAATTTCAGCAAACACAATATTCTTAGGATCATTCGTAATGGCTTGTATTTGGTTAAAAATATTTTCTTACCAAAACTCTCTTTAAGTTGGTTTAAATCATAAAGAGATAATATTTTTATATCTTCCGAACGCAGAACAGTTCTTCCTTCGTACGTGGGAGATTGAATCTGTGATTCTGCCATCGTTTACTGTAAAATCATTGAGCTGTTGTTCTGGCATGGCACACCTATGCACAAGTAATTGTACCTGGGGGTCACTTTCTCTTGTTGGAATTCTTGCAACTTTAATGTGTCCATCTATATGGGTCAATGATTTACTAACAGCGAACTCCGATTAACTGCACTCTGCAGGGCTAACCCATCAACACAGCTACCAATGTTCCTCCCGGAAGAAGCCCTTCTCAAGTCATCTAATCTATTTTACCCTCTCTATTATAGGACTCTCAACATCAGCATTACAAGCTGTTTCCTCCATACCCTGAAGTACGCATCGGTCCATAGTCTTTATATTATCTTTTACTCTCCTTATGAGTACACAGAACCTTCTTGACAGAGTCAAATATTAATAATGATCCTGTCAGCAAAGCCACAAATGAAATGAACTGAACATCCAATTTCCAGCCTGGGGTAAGGAAAATTAAGAAAATAGGAAAACTAGAGAAACCAATTATTCAGATAATTTTCTTATTTTCTCTCTAGTCTTCCCCCGCCCACCTTTCTTTTACATTGATCTGACTTTGACCTGCAGGATTGTATGTAGTCATTATGGCTTCGTACATTGACCTATTAACCCCACTAATACAATAAATTAAAATTAGATTATGTTTTAATGTCTCACCCACACTGACATATAAGAGCCACAGGAGAACAACAGCAGAGTCCATATCAGCAACTATCCATATGGTATCCATGATAAAAGTTATCCACTCAGTCACCAAATATTCACTAACTTATCCATGGTAAAACGGAGTACAAGACAACATGATCACTAGAATACCTAGAATTCTGAGCGAGAAGTGACAGAGAGTACACTAACATTTGATTATATATACGTTATTCACTAGAAGTGATCGAAGTGGATCAAATACAAAATTGTCACGTATTAAAATATAAGTTTGTCACTGAGGCTCCACGAGTGGTAGATCCAATAACACATGGATTGACAGAAATCTAAGAAGTTGCTGACCGGGTCCTCCAATCCCCTGAGTGCAAAGCCACAGGATTGACGTTCTGTGCTGCATCTATTCTGACTTGCCAGCTCGCACCTGGCACACCATCTATGCCACCTGGCACATGGCTTTACATCCGCCCATATAACATTATTTAGATTATTATAACAGTTCATGACATCCCATCATATCACTCACTATAATTTATTCCTGTAGTAATGACGACTGAGTATTAGCTCTGAGAATTTGATTATAGTTTCCGGATAAAACAAATTGTTTTCGAAATTAAATCCTTAAAATCCTGGAAGACGGTACACTGGTCCCAGCAGCTCCTCAAAATTTCGCAAACACGTCAATTCTGCTTGAATCTCCTCCATTTCATTAAAACGTCGCTCCTTGAGTGCCATTTTTATTTTTGGGAAGAGAAAGAAATCACAAAGCGCCAGATCTGGGAAGTAGGGAGGATGGGGAACGACCGTCATGCTGTTTTTCGGTCAGAAAATACTGAACAGACAGTGCTGCGTGAGCAGTGGCATTGTCAATGTTAAATGAGCAAATCGTTGAACGCCCACAACGCCGAAGGTTTTCCTCTAAAGTCTCGAACCTTGATGTATAAAATTTATTTAACTGTCTGCTCTCCTAGAACAAATTCCTGATGAACATTTCCCTCTTTGTCAAAGAAAAATGGGTATGCTCTTGACTTGTCTTTTTTGTCCTGGGTGAGTTGGGGCTTTACCACTGTGAAGACTGTTGCTTGGTCTCTGGGTCGTAGCCATAGATCTAAGTTTCGTAGCCATTAATGACCTAAGAAAAAATATCTAGATAATCCTTGACTTGTTTTTAAGGTTCTGACAAACATCCAAGAGATGATCTTCCTGGTTTTGAGTCAGCTGGCAGGGCACAAATTTTGCAGCCACACGGATGTTTAAATGTTTAGTAAAAATGTTTACATACTCATCAGTTTCACAACTCAGGGCAACACGGGTTTAGAGCAGGTAGTTCCTGCCTGTCCCAGCTACTGGACTACTATGACAAGGTCCTGGATGCTGTAGAGGATAAACAAAATACAGATATAGTATAAACAAACTTTGCAAAAGCTTTCGACAAGTGTGACCATGGTGTAATAGCGCACAAAATGCGTGATAAAGGAATAACAAGAAAAGTTGGTAGATGGATCTGTAACTTCCTGACAAATAGAACACGAAGAGTAATAGTAAACAGTCTAAAGTCTGAGGCAGCTACTGTGAAAAGCTCCCATTCTATTCCTCATCCTCATATCTGACATAGACAGAGATGTCTTCCTTTGCGGATGACATCCGGATTGCCATGACAGTGACCTCCATCGAAAACACCACAAGACTCCAAGTGGACATCAACCAAATCTTCAAATGGGCCACTCAAAACAATATGAAGTTCAATGAAGAGAAATTTCAACTACTCATATATGGAGTGAAGGACCTGGGAGTGATAATGTCAAAGGATCTCGCCTTCAAAGACTACAACAATGTATCTACCGCATCTGCTAGGAAAATGATAGGATGGATAATGAGAACCTTCAAACCTAGGGACGGCAAGCCCATGATGATTCTCTTCAAATCGCTTGTTCTCTCTAGGATGGAATACTGCTGTACACTAACTGCCTCCTTCAAGGCAGGCGAAATTGCTGACCTGGAGAGTATACAAAGAACGGCACATATAAGTACGAAAAGGCACCTAAATTAATGGGAACGGTATAAGGCCCTTGATTTGTATTCCTGGAACGCAGGCGAGAGAGATACATGATAATATTCACTTGGAAAATCCTAGAGAGATTAATACCAAACTTGCACACGAAAATCACTCCCTATGAAAGCAGAAGTCTCGGCAGGAGATGCAACATTCCCCCAATGAAAAGCAGGGGCACTACGAGTACACTGAGAGACAAGAAAATAAGTGTCCGGGGCCCAACTGCTTCCCAGTATGGGGCTCTGGTGGTCTGGTGGCTAAAGCTCTCGCTTCACACGGCGAGGGCCTGGGTTCGATTCCCAGCCAGGGCAGAAACATTGGGCGTGTTTCTTTACACCTGTTGTCTATGTTCCCCATCAGTAAAATGGGTACCTGGGTGTTAGTCGACTGGTGTGAGTCGCATCCTAGGACACTGACCTAATCTGCCCGAAATGCTCAGCATAACAAGGGACTTTCTATATAGTAGTATGCCACTGATGTCAGCTAGGACTGTATACCATGTACATGTACTTGTAGTAAATAAAGATATTATTATTATTATTATTATTATTATTATTAGGGTGATTAAAAATAGACCCCTAAAGTCAGTACCTGACCAACCGGGCTGTGGTTCGTACGCCAGTTTGGGTGCGGCCAGCAGTAACAGCCTGGTTGATCAGACCCTGATCCACCACGAGGCCTGGTCTCAGACCGAGCCGCGGGGGCGTTGACCCCGAAACCCTCTCCAGGTAATACAACTCATAAGAAATTCCCTCAGCACTTGCAATGTCGTGGATACTCTGACGACGGTCTTCTGAACAACCTTCCTCACTTTTTCAATGTTGGTGAACGTTCTTGACATTGATGGACGACCAGAGTGTTCGTCATCTTCAATTGACTTTTGTCCCACTTTGAATCAAGAAAACCATTCAGTACACTATGTCCGACCCATTCATTTCTTGTCATTGCTTCATCAACAAATGTGAATTTCACCAGCTGTTTCATCGATCATAAATCAAAATTCCAATACACATACTCACGCTGTTCTTTCAAAGAATCCATTCTATTACACAAAAAGTTGCAACAGCTCACCAACAGTACAACAAAAAAATACCCGTCTAACCTCAACGGAATGACGGACAACAGTGAAACTCACCAGTAGAGTACTGTGCACTGTGCACTGTGCTATGATGCCGCCATATTTCACCCAGGAAGCGCGCGAAAATTTGAGAATGGGAACATTTTTATATCACCTCGCTCACCTAATATTTAATGATAATAATAATTGTGGCATGTCACACTCCCATATAGGCTGCCTCCCAACCAGTGAACCGGGTGCTAAGGGTTTTACGATCAATAGGGTACCCGTCGTTAAATCAGTACCTTGGTTCGCTGGCCCATCACAGGCAAGTCCATCATAGCTGAAGCAACGTGGTTCACTTGTGCTAAGCGAATTGACAGACTTGCCTAGCTGCTGGCTGAGCACGGTGCACACTCTCTGGCTTCTGCTTGCCATCTGTCACCGTGGTGTACACTTAATATTTCATCTGTACATATTGTACATAGTATACATACTTGTATATATATCATCTGGTGAAGGCAAATATACATTATATTCTATTGTTGAGTTTGGTTTGCTCCACATTCTCATTACGACCAGGTCTCACAGGCCAATTTTTATACATATGTTCGTAATAATAATAATAACAATAACTGTTATAATAATAGTAATAATAATTGTGATAATAATATCCAGGCATGGGATCTGACGATTAATTTATTAAGTGCCTTATAATTTCATGTCACTCATTGACACCTGGTCAGACTCAAGGTAGGCAGGATCTTCCAAAACATCGCCTTCTCGCATAGGAGGTATTGACTTAAGACGTAGTCCCAGAGTTAAATGTGATGAGCTCAGTACTTCTAAGCTGAACAAATTATCGCTCACATAAATCAGAGGTCAATTATTAACTCTGTTCTGAATCTCAGTCACGACTGTCCTGAATTTTTCTAAGTCGATCCCTTTACGGTGAAGAATCTTTCTCACGCATCGCTTCATGACACCAATAAGCCTCTTGTAAAATCCTTGCCTGGAAGGCACGTGCTTGCAGGATTCAACATCTGCTGGACCTCAATTAGATCAATCATCTGTTTATTGTAATCCTCACCGACGACAAAGTTTAATTCATTGTCTGAAATAATCAGCCTAGGACTTAACATTCTCCCTGCAAATCTGAATAATTTAAAGAAGACCTCCTTAGTCATATTAGTAGCAACGTCTAGGTGCACTGTTCTAGGAGAGGCACAGGTGAACAGATACATGTAAACTTATCATTTTAGGTGTTTCTGGTGACATCAACACCCATGAGGATTGCCACGCATTTACTGAAGAATTTCAAATGCTGTGCTCACTGCTTGCTAGCACAACTATGGTAAATGTAACACAGTCCTAAACCCATTGTGCTCCCTCACTGATTATACAGACAAAAAAATAACCGTCTTGTTCTTTTATAGTCAGATGACGTTTTGCTGATAGCAGGCGCTTTCTTAGAATGTTCTGAGGCCTTTTACGACGGTGATGTGCCCTCAACTATTTACAGGACACACACTATTGCAGACCTGTCCTAATTTCATCAAAAGCGAAATGGCGCTTATTAAATTTCAGGATCAGGAGTTCATTTGTCTTAGCTGGCAGTTCCCTCAACGACTACACCGAACACCAAGTCGTTGTCTGCATCATTATCAAAAAAGAACAGTGAACGAAGGCTGTTGTTCGGAGCGATTCTGAACATGGAGGCAGTAAGGAGAGGCCAAATCAGCTCTTTGACGTAAATCTAGTCTTTATCGCAAAAAATAGCCTCCATTACTTCCTTGGAGTGAATGTAAATACCACGATTTATCTCGAGTCCTCTGAGTTGCCTCCTCAGATAATTAAAATTCTAATTCAGATTTTTATTTATCTTATGCTAAACAAAGATAATAAAATATTGTAATAAATATTGTTAGGCAAGAAAGAAAGCACTAATATGCAAATGCATTTAGGACAAACTAATTCTTATGCTTAAAATCTACTTAAAACTTAAGACATAGACTTTATGTAATTAATTACAATTGTATGGATAATAAAAATGTAGCTAAATGAACAATGGTTCACTGTTTTAAAAGTATGATTATTATTTCAATCTGATTCAAAGATCTTCAGTTAAAAGTTTTCTTAAGTAGTCAACTACAATTATATACATAACAAGAAAGGCAACTAATGTATAAAAGGTACAATTTTAAAAGTGTGATTTATTATTTATTATTTATTCAATAATCTCAGTTTTGTGAAGTGACTGAACAGAGATGGTGAAGATGCAGAAAGTTATTTAGTTACAGTAGAGTTATAATGGGAAAAGATGAGTAGTTAATTTTCTATGGGAGTTTTAGGAAGACTGGAAGAACAAGGACGTAATTGGACGAGCTGGTTTTGTTTGATATAGCGTATTGCTGGTTCAGTTATGTTAGGGAGATGAGAAGCTTTCTAACAATAGCTCTGCAGGTATTGTTAGACCGGTGACCTTTCTATGATTCAGGCAATGAATTCCTGATCTTAGGGCTTTTGATGCGGAGTCAACTTTTGCACAGGTTGAGTCGGGGGATGTCAAAGAGGGTTTTGTGTCTTGAATTATGCATGTGTGTTGTGTTGCATCCATCAAGGAAAAGTCTCAACGAATAAGTAAAACTTGTGATTTTGGTTTAAATAGCAACGCTCGTCTTGCCGAATAAGGCAAGCGAAAATTTGTGTATGCAGTAATTTCGAAAAAATCATTCTGAACCTTACGAAAAATATATATTTTATTGTGTTTGTTTATTATTAAATTATTGTAAACTTATCTAAAATATATTTAGTTGGATTAGACTAAATTAAATTGTGCTTGTTATAAGGTTAGGTAAGTTTTCTAAGGTACTTTTGGTACAAAATTATTATTTTTTACATTAACATAAATGAAAAAAATATATCTTTAAACGTATAAGAGAAAATTTTAGAAAGGACTTAATTTTAAATGAGTTCTTGCTAATTGACCAATTTTACCTATTCGGCACTGTACATATATATATATATATATATATATATATATATATATATATATATATATATATATATATATATATATATATATATATATAATATAGCTTTCAAGGTGTGGCCAGGTATAGGCTCCTGTACCAACACCTTATCTCCTGGATGGAAGGAGCGAAATTTTGAGTTTCTGTCATACCTCTGTTTCATCGTATTCTGAGCTGCCTTCAAGTTAGCCTTAGCCAACTGACGTGCTACCTTTGTCGGAATCACCATACCATATATTTTTTCTCTATATATTATGCCCAGGCCACTTCATCAATGTCTTCTTAGCCCTTTGAATTATACTTCTGATAACCCCACGCCGTCTTCTAATCTCCACACTCTGATTCCTCTCTATAATATTAACACTGCATAATGCTTTCAAACATGACCTTTGTTTTGCTTCCGTCTCTCCCGAGCTTCAGTGTTTGTAGTCCACGCCTCGCACCCTCTAAAAATCTTGGTACTACTTGGCATCATGGGCATCAAGATCACTTATTCTCTCCTCCATTCTTTTCAGGTCATTCATTTTGTCCTTGAGGACAGTGTCGATGGCCTGGTGACCCAGCGGTGCTCCCAGGAGGATACTGTTGGATGGAGTGGTAGTAGTGACTTCTGGGGAGGATTGTTCGCACCGCATTGATTATTTCCTGGTTGTGATGATTTCACACTTTAAGGGATTGAGGATGAGTCCTTAGGCTTCTCCCTGCGTCTTCACCCGTTGTAGGTCCTCTGACAAGGACTCCCCAGTACCCGCCAGAGTGCCATCATCCAGGTACCAGATGTTGAGCCCGCTGCGTAGGCTGGAAGTTAGTTCTCTTACTGCCAAACAGAAGAGAAGTGGAGCGAGTGGATCACCCTGCTGAACACCCTCAGATGAGGGAATTTCATGTTCACCAAACAAAAGAGTCGAGGGTTTGCTGTAGCCAGCTGAAATGAAGGGAAAGAGACTGGGGAACCGATCCCGAACGGCTGGCAAGACCACATCTCTCTTCACCATATTAAAGGCATTTCTAAATATATATATATATATATATATATATATATATATATATATATATATATAAATGGCATCAGGAAGAAATCCAAATATTCTTCCTTGAAGCCTTTTATCCACTTCTCCGAGGCTATGGGTCCCACAATTTGTACCAGAGGTGGACCCCATCCTATATATATATATATATATATATATATATATATATATATATATATATATATATAGAGAGAGAGAGAGAGAGAGAGAGAGAGAGAGAGTAATTGTGGTAGGGGACCTAAATGCTAAAGCAGAGAAACATTTAGAGAGGGTGTGGTAGTTAAGTTTGGGGTGCCTGTTGTAAATGATAATGGGAGCCCTTTGATTGAACTTTGTATACAAAGGGGTTTAGTTAAAGGTAATACATATTTTAAGAAAAAGAGAATAAATAAGTGTACAAGATATGATGTAAGGCGTAATGACAGTAGTTTGTTGGACTACGTATTGGTAGATAAAAGACTGTTGAGTAGACTTCAGAATGTACATGTTTATAGAGGGGCCACAGATATATCAGATCACTTTTTAGTTGTATATATATATATATATATATATATATATATATATATATATATAAATATGCAATAATCACGAACAAGAGATGCAATAAGAAAAACAACCAGGGAGGGAATTGAATGATAGCTCTAGGCCTTTCGTGTAGCAATCAACACATCCTCATGAGCTTGCAATGTTTGCAGAAATGAGTAGAAGATCTAGTTAGATTCGTTCGAGGAATAGCAAATTGGGGGGGCCCCCGAATAAACAGGAGGAGCATATTGGGGGCCCCCGAATAGACAGGAGCAGCAAATTGGGGGCCCCCGAATAGACAGGAAGAGCGAATTGGGGGGCTCCAATAAACAGAAGGAGCAATAGAGAGGAGGAGCAAACTGGGGACCTGAAGTGATAAATGGAGGAGCAAATTGGAGGCCCACAGGAAGAGCAAATTAGATGACCCACAAATAGACAGGAGCGAAATGGGAGGGGGGGGCCCAGGAAGAGCAAACTGGGGACCCCGAATAGTCGGTAGGAGTAAATTGGGGGGTCTCCAGGAAGAGCAAATTAGGTGGTCCCCGAAAAGACAGGAGTAAATTAGGGGCCCAAATAGAAAGGAAGAGCAAATTAGAGACCTCTGAATAGAAAAGAGTAACAAATTGGGGCCTCCTAGAAAAAGCAAATTGGAGGGACCCCGGATAGACAGGAGGAGCAAATTAGGGGGCCTCCAGGAAGAGAAAATTAGGAGGCCTCCGAATAGACAGGAAGAGCAAATTGGGTAGCTCAATGAATAGGAAATTGGAGGTCCCAAAATAAAGGAAGAGCAAATTGGGGGCACCGAATAGACAGGAGGAACAAATTGTGGTGCCTTCAGGAAGAGTAAATTGGGCCCCATCCGAATAGACAGGAGGAGCAGATTGGGGTGCCCCAAGGAAGAAAAAATTGGGGGGTCCCGAATAGTCAGGAGTAACAAATTGTGTGGGGCCCCAGGAGCAAATTGGGGGCCCCAGAAAGAGCACATTGGGGCCCCAGGAAGAGCAAATAGGGGCCCCCGAACAGGTAGGAGTAGCATATTGGGAGGGATCCCAGGAAGAGCAAATTGGCGGGCCCCAAGGAAGAGCAAATTTTTAGCCCCCGAATAGACAGCCAAAGCAAATTGGGAGGGGTGGGGGATGTTGCCCACCCATGAAGAGCAAATTGGAGACTTCTGTATAGACAGGAGCAGCAAATTGGGGACCACAGGAAGAGCAAATTGAGAGGCCCTCAAACAGGCAGGAGCAAATTGGGGGGTGTTCCAGGAAGAGCAAATTGGGGGGTCCCAGAATAGACAGGAAGAGCAAACTGAGGGCCCCCAAATTAACAAGAGCAAATTAAGAGGACCCCCAGGAAGATCAAATTGCAGGGGCCCCCTAATCGACAGAAGGAGCAAACTGGGGGGTCTCCAAGAATAGTAAATTGGAAACCCCCGATAGATTAAATTTGGGGGTCCCCTTGAAAAGACAGGAAGAGCAAACTGGAGGGCCCCCGATAAGACAGGAAGACCAAACTGGGGGCCTCCTGATAAGATAGGAGGTGCAAACTGGTGGGGGGACGCTCCCAGGGAGAGCAAATTGGGGGACACCTAATAGACAGGAAGAACAAATTAGTGGGGCCCAGGAAAAGCACAACATAAATATATGTACAGTGGAACCTCGGTATACGAGCAACTTTCTACTCGAACAAAGCTCAGCACTCGACCAAACAAATATGACCTGCCAGAACTTCACTGTAAACTATTTCGTGTTTCTTTGTATTTTCTCGTGTTTTTGTTTTGTTTTGTTTTTTTGTATTAATTGTATAACAAAAATTATATTTTATGTAAAAACTTAAAAAGTACAAAAAGCACAAATCAAAGACATAACAAAACATACAAAGTTAAACATTAAACATTACAAAAACATAACTGGTACATATATCCCAATGAACAATGACACATTGGGAACACCATCACACTAGTAGACACACAATGCACGTTACTCCAAAGAAAAATTCCAAAAAGAAACACTAAACTCAAACTTTTATAGAACACACTTATTGTCATTACATGACAACCACCAAAGAAACTAAACATAAGGAACACGAAAACATATTGAAACATATTCACACAGGCCACGAACTGTTCCCCACATCAAGAAAACACAAACATCCTATATCCCAGTAACATGTTGACAGTATAGAAGTTTATGTATAATGTTATGCAAAAGACATAATATGTACATGAAACACAGAATCACAAAGAAAGAAGCAAAGTTATTACAGTTGAAGTACAATAACCATTCATCCCGTGTATACAATTAATTATGTAGCAGCCCTAGGAAGCATCACTACACCACAATAACACCACATATAACACCACAATAACACCACATATTACACCACAATAACACCACATATAACAGATGTAAGCACATAAATAAAAATCCATCCTCACCCTAGGTGACCTTGACTATAGCAACATACAGACAGCACTAGGAACTAATAAAGAGTGAAATCTTGGTATCCAATGGATACCGCTGTCCTTACTAGTCCCCACATATACACCCCCTCATATAATACCCCCACCTAACCTATAACACATGTTATGTATTGTATGGAAAAGACAAATATGTACATAAGGCTCATAATCACTATGCAATAATCAAAAAGGTTACAGTGGAGTACAAAAACCACTCTGTCACTATATACATTTTATTATACAGTATTCCATAAGGCTGCATTACACCGAACAACACCACATACATAAGGTATTGTTTCTTTTGTTTTTTTAAATTAATATGATGTTAACACCCACTGGAAATAGTCATACAATAATACTTATGCATACATTGTCATAATTAATCATTTTTGGCGTTCTTGCCACATACTTTAAATACACCATACCAAATGAACATAACATAATACAACATGACATTCATATTAATTCCAACAGGTTGACCAATGTGCCGTAACCATCACACACAGTTCACCACCACACCTTCCTTCAACACAGTACAAGCACAGTATTCCATCTTATGTAACAAAAGTATCCATAATGTTCATACACATAATAATTGTTCAATGTGCGCACAAATGCCGCACGATGACCTAGACACTACAACGTAATATCTATCCTCATCATTTATACACACCCTGAGGTCCACCAGGATAGCCCCCTTATTTCCCCATTGGCTACAACCCGGAACCTAAGTTATGCCTTATACCACTTTAAGAGCACCCCCTCCCCTCCATCTTCCTCCCCACCTGCAGACTCCCCACCTTCGCTCAGTCCTCAGTTATCCCCGCCATCCGAAAGTAAAGGATCCTTAGAACTTAGTCATCCGTCAATTGTCAAGTCACCTCCCCCCCCCCACCTATCATCCCTCCCTCACCCACCCTCCATGCACTCACCTGAACCTAATGCCCCATGCATGCACCATACTTCCTCACCCCCCCACCAAATCGAGCCCTTACCTGTCTCCGCCTCTTAAGCCCTCTGTAAACTCCTATAACAGTTTGGAAAGGCTGTTTCCCATCTACCCCCATAAACCTCCCTATTCCTACACTTTGTCCAATATATTTGGGTCGCAATTGCCCTAATCCTAACTCCCCCATGTTCCTCCCATGAATTCCACGAAACATACAAAAATCGACCACCATATACCGCAAGGCACGTCGCACATCATCCCCCACACCACCTATGTCTAAACTCAATGCCCTCAATACCGATATTCCCCCTCCCCCATCGCTCGTAATATCCCACCAAACCAACTCCTTACTAAACCCAAACTTTCACCAAAAAATACGACATGATATGCCGCTGCCTCCATCTTGCATACCTCCTGCAACGCGCACTAGCCTCCAACCCCATTCTATACAATATTGCACGAGAAGCCACCACCCCGTGTAAAAACCTATATGCAAACTCCCGCACTCTCGCTCTTAATCTCAACCTCCGAAACCCCTCCCATATGCCCTGCCAATCATATAATGGATACACAGCCACACCTTCCTCCACCTCCCCTCCCCTCCACCCTCTCGAACCTGTGTATAGCCATCCCCTTCAGCTCCCTCACAGCTATCAAACCTCTCAACATGTCACCACATACCTGCAGCTCCTTCCCCCCCCCACCATCTGCATAGGTCACTCCATACTGCACACTTTTTAGTCTTAGATTTATAGGGATAAGTCCCAGACCCCCAATTCCCCCCTCCCTAACCTTACAACGTAATATCTCAACCAGTGCTTTCTGAAACCCCACACATACCTCAAAACTCTTGCTTCCAGTCTCTTCACATCCACCTCTACCAATGGATAAACCCCGCCCACATGCCATAACCTACTATATACCAATACATTTATAACAATTACCCTCTGGTGCAGGGTTAATACACCAGGCCTCCAACCCCCCATTCTATGCACCGCTCTATCCCCTACCCTCTATGAATTCACCCTTCTAGCTTCCATCCCATTATTCATATATATAACTCCGCATATATTAAGGCGATCCACCACCTTCCAACCATATACAGGAGAACTCACCCACCTCCAATAATTTAGATTTTGCTTTATTAACACTCATACCCGTTGCCCTTCCAAATACCCTAATGATCCTCCCCACGTTACCAAGACCCTCTTCCCCTCCTACTAAAATGGTGGTGTCGTCAACATATCCCACAATACTTGTACAATCACACTCACGTTTCTATATAAAGACTCAGCCCACCCAACTATTTCCTCCCCAAATTCCTGACAACGCATTATCTTCCTCAGCATCTCTCTGACCACACAATCATACGCAGCAGACCAGTCCAGTCCCAGGACTCCCCCTCCCCTACGATTCTCAATAAATTCCCTTATGGTCCCATGGCCCCTATTCCTACTACGTCCCAGGATGCCATACTGACTCTTGCAAAGATCTTATAATCGGGACACAAGCATCACCACACCGGTTCTCTGCGTATCCCCCATGCGCCCCTGCTTCTTTATCTGATTAAATAGGCTAACCAAAGCCTCCTTAAGTACTCCCCAATGTGCAATTTAAAAATCACTCGGTATCCCATCGACATGGCGTTTTCTTCTTGCTCATCCCCTGCACAGTAGTCCAAACTTCCTCTTCAGTGATCTCACTCTCTAATTCATCCCTCACCTCCTCTCCCAATACCTGCCTAATACGGAAAAATAAACACATAAGCAGTATAATGTGATCCTTTATTGACAACGTTTCGCCCACGCAGTGGGCTTTATCGAGTCACAGACAGATCTACCTGGAAAATGAGCAACATAGAGATATATATAGGGTACAGTCAGGTGGAGAATGCTGGGTCAGATGGAGAAAGCTGCATGTGAGTCTTAAAAGTAGTGTGAAAACATAGTGTGACTTAAAGGACCTGCAGTGTACCATTCTTGAGTTCTAGGTGGGATAGCGTTGAAGAAGTTTCTTGGCAATAGGTTCAGCTATGTTGTAGAAGCCGTTGTTCTGGTTAAAGTTGTTGGACATAAAGATGAGTGATGATTCTAGGATTCTTCGGTATTGCGTGTTGTCTTCTCGGCGATGAGTCTTGGTTTCTGTAGTTGATTAAATGGTTGTGTAAATTTCGGTGTTGAACACAGGCATTTCTTGAGTCGTCAGATCTGCCTGCGTACTGGTGTTCTGAAATGCGTGTTTGTAGGTCTCTGGATGTTTCGCCAACGTATAATTTGCTGCAGCCATTACAAGGATTGTGTATACCCCTGCCGTGGATTGAAGCTTTTCCTGTCTGTTACTGGTAATGTCCTTAATGGTGGTGGATGTGAGGGATACTGGAATGAGGTCTTAGAAAAATGTTGGAAACTTGTTTGGAAATGGAGTTGGTGGAAGGACTATGTATCTCTTCTCAGCAGTGTCTTCTCTGGGTGTGTTGAAGATGTTTAATGCCCGTCGTCTGCAGTCTCTAATGAAGTGACGAGGATAGTGAAGTTTGGAAAAACTTGTTCAATGAGGGAGCATTCTTCTTCAAGGAACTCACTGCTGCAGATTCTGAGTGCAGAGGAAAAAGCCTATAATTACACCACGTTTAATTTTGGTGTCGTGGTGAGAGTAGAAGTGAGAAGATCGTGTTGATCCTTTCTCCGCAACTGCACGAACTTACCTTGAAGAGTGTGCAGATGACCTGAACAACGCTACAAAGGAAACTTTCTCCAAGCCAGGACACTAGGCACGACACCCGGGTAACATGAACAGACGCACCGCCGAAATTATTCGCAGCAGAGTTACCACAGCTAATGTTCAGCAAAAATCAGACTTACTAGGAAACTCCAAACTCTCTACGATAATTCTCAGTGGAAAAGTTTAGGAAGACCTGAAATTATTCAAAATCTTTCAACTCGTCCACTGTCAACCACAGAAACTGAAGCCCTCAGCTTAGGTCTCAAATTTGCAACAGGAATCACGAAACCAAACAAGACCTCAATTTCATCGCTAAAAACTACAGACACAATGACTGATTCCAAAAAGGCTATCTTCAAGGCATCATCTCAGCAGCCATCTCAACACACAGTACCCAGTCATACCTCGACGTTACATCATTGCACTTAAAACTTTAGCAGAAGACACGACCATCAGGGTTACCACCGCTGATAAAGGAGGTGGTGTCGTAATCTTGAACACTGACGATTACAGGAACAAAATGCTTAATCTACTTAATGACCCAGATACCTACAAACCTCTCACTACTAATCAAGTGGACAACCTCACCAAAACATTTCTTCACAAGACTCGCCGCATTCTGAGGGAATCAGAACTAGGAAAGAAACTTCTACACACCATTCCCAGCAACCCCAGACCTGCCAGAATGTACGGTCTGCCAAAACTCACAAACCAGGTATCCCATTGAGGCCCATATCCTCGGGAATAGGCAGTGCCCCCACCAAATCTCAGGAATTCTCGCTAAACACCTCTCCAAACTTTTGGGCACCATCAGTCCAGCACATCTCAAACACTCTGGTGACCTTCTCAATCGCATTCGCAACATCAACATCAGAAACAAGAAACTCTCCAGCCTTGATGTAACATCCTATTCACCAAAGTACCTACTACACAAGCTATCGATCTCTTGCGCAGGAAAATTGACGACTCGCTTGATCTTCTCTTCCAGCCAGCGATTTCATCGACCTTGTTGAACTATGTGTGGGCTTTACATGTTTCTCTTTCGAAAACCAACTCTTTCAGCAAACTTTTGACTACCCATGGGATCGCCACTTAGTGCCGTCCTTGCGAACCTATATATGGAACATTTGGAAGCCGAGCGATTTTCCACATATTCCCTCTTCTGTCACCTGGCTTCGTTATGTTGACGACATTCTCATCATAACTCCCAGACGCTTCAACGTTCAAGCTCTCAACACGAACTCAACCAGGTTGAGCCATCAATCCAGTTTACACTAGAAGAAGAAGTCGACAACACTCTTCCTTTCCTTGATGTTCTTCTCTGCAAAGCTGACCATGAACTTCGTTTTAAAGTCTATCGAAAACATACCAATAAACACGATCTTCTCCACCAAAATTAAACGTGGTGTAATTATAGGCTTTTTCCTGCGCGCACTCAGAATCTGCAGCAGTGAGTTCCTTGAAGAAGAATGCTCCTCATTGAACAAGTTTTTCCAAACTTCACTATCCTCGTCACTTCATTAGAGACTGCAGACGACGGGCATTAAACATCTTCAACACACCCAGAGAAGACACTGCTGAGAAGAGATACATAGTCCTTCCCACCAACTCCATTTCCAAACAAGTTTCCAACATTTTTTCTAAGACCTCATTCCGAGTATCCACCTCCACATCCACCACCATTAAGGACATTACCAGTAACAGACAGGAAAAGCTTCAATCCACGGCAGGGGTATACACAATCCCTTGTAATGGCTGCAGCAAATTATACGTTGGCGAAACATCCAGAGACCTACAAACACGCATTTCAGAACACCAGTACGCAGGCAGATCTGACGACTCAAGAAATGCCTGTGTTCAACACCGAAATTTACACAACCATTTAATCAACTACAGAAACGCAAGACTCATCGCCAGAGAAGACAACACGCAATACCGAAGAATCCTAGAATCATCACTCATCTGTATGTCCAACAACTTTAACCAGAACAACGGCTTCTACAACATAGCTGAACCTATTGCCAAGAAACTTCTTCAACGCTATCCCACCTAGAACTCAAGAATGGTACACTGCAGGTCCTTTAAGTCACACTATGTTTTCACACTACTTTTAAGACTCACATGCAGCTTTCTCCATCTGACCCAGCATTCTCCACCTGACTGTACCCTATATATATCTCTATGTTGCTCATTTTCCAGGTAGATCTGTCTGTGACTCGATAAAGCCTCACTGTGGGCGAAACGTTGTCAATAAAGGATCACATTATACTGCTTATGTGTTTATTTTTCCATTGTGTCGGTATTTTATACCATTTATTTCCACCTGCCTAATACCTTCAGTCAATATATCTTTCTCACTACTCCCACCCTCATCCTTCGTCAATGCCCTTTCAAACCACTTGTCCACATATACACCCATTGAATCATTCGTGCGTAACTTTTGCCCTCTACTATACCCATCCCCTTCCTCAGTCACCTCTAACCCTATAACAGTCATCCCTCTCCTCCATTTACGAAACCTTCTCAAGACATTCACAGATGGCCTATCCCCCCACAATACATCTTCCAGACCCCCATGCAATCGTACAGCATCAAAATGATCTTTCTGTATTTCTTTCAATCTTTCCTTTAAAATCCATATTTCTTCCACCAACTGCCCCTCGAGGTATTTCTGCAGCCCATACCTCCATTGGTTCTCCTCCCTTCCCTTGCATTTAAAATACTCCCTTACCGCAGGTTTTTCCCACCTTTCCCACCATCCTACAACGTCGTCTTCTTCATGCTTCCCCTCCTCCCATAACCTCACCCACCACTCTTCAAAACATCCTACCCTCCCCTCTCCTTCTAGTAATCTCATATTTAACTTCCATTAGCCCTCGAACCACTGAACCATACCCTCCCAACTTACATCCACCATCACACCCCTGTGATCAGAGAACCCAACATCAATCGTTTGAACCCTGGTGACATCCATATCCCTTGTGACATAAACCCTATCTAACCGCACTGCATATCCCCTCTGAATAAAGGTATGTTCCACGTGCCACCCCCTACCACCAACCACAACCATCACTCCCCCACCACCCAAGACATCCCTCAAAACACCCAACACACACCCCGTCCCCTGGGTTCCACATCCTTTTTACGCATAACACAGTTCCAGTCACCGCCCATTATGGTTATATCCGGCAACCCTCCCATATGATACACTAAATAATCCCTAACAAAATCCTCCTTAACCCTTCTACAATTATTTGCCAGCATATAGACCCCAACAAAACACACCCCAACACCCCTCCCCACACCCCATTTACCCACACAATCCTCCCATCATCCCCCTCCTCCCAAGCCATCAAACGGAAAGGGCTCGATTCCTTTATAACAACAGCAACTCCACCCTTGAGACACCCAGCGCTCCCTGCATACACACAGTAACCTTTCATCAACAAGTCACGCCCATATCTAAAATTATGCTCCTGAAGAAAACCTACATCAATACCATACCGTCTAAAGGTCAACTCTACCAACTTCCTTTTAGCCTCGGCCCATAGACCATTGATATTACAATTCACACACCGGAATACAGTAAAGGGGGCTTTCCCTTGGACCTCCTAGATTTAACCACAGCCCCATGATTGTCAACAGCTGCTTTGCCTATAGTTTGCAATCCCCGCTCCCCTACTGTCCCCGTCACTCATCCACTACCCCTACCACTACCACTATTTTTACTCGCTACCTCCACCCATGCCTTTTTACAGGATCCCTACGCAGGTGTGAGGACGTCATTCCAATCCGATACCCCCACAGAGCCCTCCATCCTGATGTACAGATAACACAACCTATTCCTAACCAACTCTCCCCACTCGTGACTCAGTCCCCCATCTAACTCCTGGGTTACTAGTTCCCCCACCTCAGGAGTGCCACCATCACTCAGGACATCACCCATCTGTATATCTAATATATCAGAGAGCGCATCCTGCAATGGCTTATCCACAACCATGACCTGAGGCACTCCAGTGTCCCCTGACCCTACATCCTCTAGGGGTTGCATGTCTCCCGGCAAAGTCAAGCACGGGACCCCTTCACTGTCCACTATGTCACTCCACCGCTTCAGCAGTCCCACATCAGCACTCTTACTTGCATCGGCAGTCACCACAACATTCCTGGGAAAGTCTCGCTGTCCTTGTCGCTTTGCACATGCAGCGGCCATATGTTCATGGGAGCCGCATAGCTTGCAGGTCCGTTGCTGTCCATAGTACATCACGTAGACTGGAGTTTGAAATTCATCCATCATGACATTGAATAGGCCCCCTCTGGGAGCCCTTCGTTGGGCCCATCAGTCCATCAACCCACAGTCATAGCATGTATAATTCCAAACTCATGGAAGGTTTCTTGTATATCATGGTCATCAGCCTCAAAGGGCATGTTTCTCATTCTAACCCAGGTATAATGCCAGGAGACATCCCGAAGGCAGACCTCCAAACCCGTGTTGACGATGACATTATTATCCTGGTATTTCTCTACAATGCGATCATATATCTCGGTGGTCACCAGTTTCACAAAGACGCGATACACTCCATTGAGCGCTACTCCATATAACTCATCATTCCAAATTCTAAAGGCATCTCTCAGGATCGCTGGCAAGACCACAGCTGCATTTGTAGGATACACAGCACCTTGCAGTATGTCGATACAGACCGTGTTTACCCTCCTATGAGGCACCGTCGCCATGTTGGTGAAAACGAAATTGTCGCATACCAAGGTTCCACTGTATGTATATATATATATATATATATATATATATATATATATATATATATATATATATATATATATATATATATAATATGTATATATATAATTTCACTTGCCTTATTCGGCAAGAATAGCATTGCTATTAGGGATAAATCGAAGTTTTACCTATTCGGCACTTTTGGCTTAAATAGCAACACAATTTTTGCCTAATAGGACAAGCGAAAATTTGTATATGTAATAATTTTGCGAAAAAACATTCTGAACCTAACGAGGAAAATATATTTCATTGTGTTTGTTTATTATTAAATTATTGTAAACTTATCTAAAATATATTTAGTTGGATTAGGCTAAATTAAATTGCACTTGTTATAATAAGGTTAGGTAAGTTTTCTAAGGTTCTTTTGGCACAAAATTATTAATTTTTACATTAACATAAATGAAAAAAATATCTCTAAAAGTATAAGAGAACATTTTAGAAAGGACTTAATTTTAAATGATTTCTTGCTAATTGACCAGTTTTAAATATTCGGCACGACATATATATGTAGGGAGGGGGAGAGAGAGAGAGAGAGGGGGAAGGGAGGGGAGAGAGAGGAGAGAGAAGGAGAGGGGAGAGAGGAGAGAGAGGGGGAAGGGGAGGGGAGAGAGAGAGGAGAGAGAAGGAGAGGGGGAGAGAGAGAGAACGGGGGAGGGGTCACTTATATGTCGAATCTTCGTTAAGCAACGCATAAAAAAAATGTTGGTGTCCCGCATCTTGATTGGTAGCGCACTCAGCTCACACACTGAGATCTGGGGTTCGATCCCGGTACGGGGTGGAAACATTAGGACGTGTTTCCATAAGATTCCTGCTGTCCATGTTCACCTAGCAGTAAAATGGGTACCTGGGTGTTAGTCGACTGGTGTGGGTCGCATCCTATGACAAAACTGACCTAATTTGCCCGAAATGCTTTCTGTATAGTAGTATGTCATTAATGTCATCCATGCCTGTGCTTGTAGAAATAAAGATTATTATTATTAATATTTTTAATGAGGGGTTTCAAGTCTGTCTACTACACGAGGGTCATCAAAACTGATTGGTTGGTTAGTGGGATTTAAAGTCTATCTACTACACGAGGGTTATCAGGGCTGCAAATCACCTGTACCTACCGGGTATATACCCTGACAGGTGCATATCTTGTCTGGCGGTGGATAGGTTACCGCACAACCCTTGTGTAGTCGATAGGCTTCAAACCCTATTAACGAACTTGTATACCAACAGTCAGGGATACTTTAATACCTTGAATAGGAATTAAATTCTGGGTGTATACAACGAGAAACATACACCTCTCGGTGTATGAATCCCGTGTTCATGAAGAGGTTAAAAACTCCGTGAAGAAACGACTCATTCAAATGGTTCATGAAAAGATTCGAAGCCTCGAAGCTGAGCTTGACGAAGCTTATTTTCCCTCACTGTGGTTGGAACAGCTACAACAGGACGGCCACTTCACTACACTCTCCTACCTACACACATCGGTGTGTAACTCAGTGTATATGCTTTAATTTCTATTTTAGGTATCAGAGTATATACACCTCTCAGTGTATATACAGTAATATACATATCTGTGTATGTACTGGTGTATATCAGTGTATATAACATGTTCTTAAATGCTCAGACGGTGTATAATCCCTAAGGATTCAGCGCTCTCAAAATCAGTACTGAATGCGCTATTATTATCGATGCTATCGTAATGATTATAACTAATGGTAGTAAGTTAGTGAATTGTTATAAGTGATTATAAGTTCATAGTGTTATTGCGGGAGTGCTTTTCGCGGGAGTGCTTTTCGCGGGAGTGCTTTTCGCGGGAGTGCTTTTCGCGGGAGTGCTTTTCGCGGGAGTGCTTTTCGCGGGAGTGTTTATAGCGGGAGTGTTTATCGCGGGAGTGTTTATAGCGGGAGTGTTTATCGCGTGAGTGTTTATCGCGTGAGTGTTTATCGCGTGAGTGTTTATCGCGGGAGTGTTTATCGCGGGAGTGTTTATCGCGGGAGTGTTTATCGCGGGAGTGTTTATCGCGGGAGTGTTTATCGCGGGAGTGTTTATCGCGGGAGTGTTTATCGCGGGAGTGTTTATCGCGGGAGTGTTTATCGCGGGAGTGTTTATCGCGGGAGTGTTTATCGCGGGAGTGGTTATCGCGGGAGTGTTTATCGCGGGAGTGTTTATCGCGGGAGTGTTTATCGCGGGAGTGTTTATCGCGGGAGTGGTTATCGGGAGTGTTTATCGCGGGAGTGTTTATCGCGGAGTGTTTATCGCGGAGTGTTTATCGCGGGAGTGTTTATCGCGGGAGTGTTTATCGCGGGAGTGTTTATCGCGGGAGTGTTTATCGCGGGAGTGGTTATCGCGGGAGTGTTTATCGCGGGAGTGTTTATCGCGGGAGTGGTTATCGCGGGAGTGGTTATCGCGGGAGTGGTTATCGCGGGAGTGTTCTCAGAAAACAACAAATTAACATTGACTCAAAACTGTTGAGGATAGAACAGGTGGCTTGGCTCCAGCACCTGCAGGCAACCTCAGCACCAGCTGACTACCTCAGCAATTGCTGGCTACCACAGCACCAGCTGGCTACCACAGCACCAGCTGACTACCTCAGCACTAGCTGGCTACCTCAACACTAGTTGACTACCCCAGCAACAGCTGGTACCCCAGCACCAGCTGGTACCCCAGCACCAGCGGGCTACCCCAGCACCAGCGGGCTACCCCAGCACCAGCTGGCAACCCCAGCACTAGCTGGTTACTCCAGCATCAGCTGGCTACACCAGCACTAGCTGGCTACCCCAGCACCAGCTGGCTACAGTCATCTAGACACCATCTGCCATCATGGAAGGTGAGGTTCAGATCTACAACTGATGATAATCTCACCTCCACTGCATCATAAAAATATTTTTTTCCTTGGTTGTTTAATGAAGGTTTAAGATTTTACGATATATTGTGATACTAACACAAGGTGTGTACTCACCTAATTGTGGTTGCAGGGGTCGAATCATAACTCCTGGCCCCGCCTCTTCACTGGTCGCTACAAGGTCACTCTTCCTGCTCTATGAGCTTTATCATACCTCTTCGTAAAGCTAAGCATGGATCCTGCCTCCACTACATCCCTTTCCAGACTATTCCACTTCCTGACAACTCTGTGACTGAAGAAATATTTCCTAACATCCCTGTGATTCATCTGAGTCTTCAACTTCCAGCTATGACCTTTGGTTGTTGTGTCCCATCTCTGGAACATCCTGTCTCTGTCCACCTGTCCACCTTGTCGATTCCTCTCAGTATTTTATATGTCGTTATCATATACCACTATCTCTCCTGTGCTCCAGTGTCGTGAGGTCGATTTCCCTTAATCTATCCACGTAGGACATGCCCCTAAGCTCCGGGACTAGTCTTGTTGCAAACCTTTGCACGTTCTCTAGTTCCCATACGTGCTTCGCTAGGTGTGGGTTCCAAACTGGTGCTGCATACTCCAATATGGGCCTAACGCACACGGTGAACAGTGTAATGAATGATTCCTTATTAAGATGTCGGAATGTTGTTCTTTGGTTTACTAGGCGCCCGTATGCTGCAGCAGTTATTTCGTTGATTTGCGCCTCAGATGTGCCCGGTGTTATACTTACCCCAAGATCCTTTTCCTTGAGTGAGGTTTGAAGTCTCTGGCCCTCTAGACTGTACTCCATCTGCGGTTTTCTTTGCCCTTCCCCAGTCTTCCTGACTTTGCACTTGGTGGGGTTGAACTCCAGGAGCCAATTGCTGGACCAGTCCTGCAGTCTGTCCAGATCCCTTTGTAGTTCTGCCTGGTCCTCGTCCGATTGAATTATTCTCAACTTCACAACATCTGAAAACAGGGTCACCTCTGAATCTATTCCTTCCGTCATGTCGTTCACAAATACCAGGAACAGCACCGGTTCTAGGACTGACCCCAGTGGAACCCCGCTCGTCACAGGCGTCCACTCTGACACCTCGCCACGTACCACGACTCGCTGCTGTCTTCCTGACAGGTATTTCCTGAACCATTGCAGTGCCTTCCCTGTTATCCCTGCCTGGTCCTCCAGCTTTTGCACTAATCTCTTGTGTGGGACTGTGTCAAACGCCTTCTTACAGTCCAAGAAAATGCAATCTAACCCACCCCTCTCTCTAGTCTTACTGCCGTCACCCTGTCATAGAACTCAGTAGGTTTGTGACACAGGATTTCCCGTCCCTGAAACCGAGCTGGCTGTCGTTGATAAGCTCATTCCTTTCTAGGTGTTCCACCACTCTTCTCCTGATAATCCTTTCCATGACTTTGCATACTATACATGTCAGTGACACTGGTCTGTAGTTTAATGCTTCGTGTCTGACTCCTTTTTTAAAAATTGGGACTACATTTGCTGTCTTACATACCTCAGGTAGTCGCCCTGTTTCGATAAATGTGTTGAAGATTGTTAGTGGTACACATAGCACCTCTGCTCCCTCTCTCAGGACCCATGGAGAGATGTTATCCTGCCCCATCGCCTTTGAGATATCTAGCTCGCTTAGCAGCCTCTTCACTTCTTCCTCGATTGTGTGTATTGTGTCCAACACTTGATGTTGTACCCCACCTCTCCATCTTTCAGAAGTCCCTTCTGTCTCCTCTGTGAACACTTCTTTGAATCTCATGTTGAGCTCCTCACATACTTCACGGTCGTTTAGTGTGATCGACCCTCCCTCCTTCCTTCCTCAGCCTGATTACCTGGTCCTTGACTGCTGTTCTCCTCCTGATGTGTCTGTACAACAGCTTCGGGTCAGATTTGGCTTTCGTTGCTATGTCATTTTCGTATTGTTGGGCCTCCCTTCTTACCTGTGCATATTCATTTCTGGGTCTACGACTGCACTCCTTATTCTCCTGGGTCCTTTGCCTTCTATATTTCTTCCATTCTCTAGCACACTTGGTTTTGGCCTCTCTGCACCTTTGGGTGAACTAAGGGCTCATCCTGGCTTTCTCGTTATTTCTGTTACCCTTGGGCACAAACCTTTCCTCAGCTTCCTTGCAAATCATTGTCACATATTCCATCATCTCGTTTACTGACTTACCTGCCAGTTCTCTGTCCCACTGAACCCAGTACAGGAAATTCCTCATGCCTGTGTAGTCCCCTCTGTGTGTGCTTGTGCTCTGGTTGTCCTCTGCTGAATTTGCTCTTGTCTTTTTTCCTAGCCCATTTCGCTTCTGTGTCCTCTCCCTCAGCTGCTGTCGTTCTGTTCTTGTTCTGTCTCTCTCTCTAGAAACACCCTTTGTATGTTGACTATTCCTTCAGCCTTGGTTTCTCTTGCAGGGTCCTGTTTTGCACCGTTTCTGTCTTGAAAATGAGCTTGACAGGCCGAGTTCTCCTCTTCAAGTAACCCCCTATTCTCTGAAAATTTACTATCTTAGTCATGTCTTCCTCGCCTATTACTTTGATGATGTTTTCAATCTCCTCTTTTTCTTCCTGCCGTCTTTCATTGTGTTCTCCCCTCGCTCTCCTGAAGCCCATGAATAAACACTGACTTCTCTCTCACCTCTCATTGCCTTTCTCTGTGTGTCACTGGGTCCTGTTTGTACATGGCCATTGTCTTCCTTCTTGGTGGTATGGTCGTGCCTCTGCATGGGATGTATCACCTCTCTACCCTCCTTTACTGCTATCCCTGCTCCCAACAGCTCTCTCCCTTCTTTCCTTGGCCCTGCTTGGAGAATTGATAGGGCCATAGCATAAGTCATGTCTCGTTCCTTTCCGTTGGGCTCCTCGTTCAGTAGGGGTGTACCTGTTTCAGATGGTGTCTCCTCTGGGCAATAGTCCTGTAACTTGCTTCAGCTTATTTACCTCGTTTTCTAGGGTCAGTATCCAGGCTTCTGAGGCTCTGGCTTGTGACTTCCATTTCTTCATTTCTGCCTCCATCCTCTTCTCCATTTTCACAGAAAACTCTGCTAGTTTGCTCTCCCACTCTTGTTCCATCCTTTTACATTGCTCTTCCATCCATTCTTCTTTAACAGAACCATTTTCCTCTGATCTTCTGAGCCTTCGACTTTCCCTCTGAGCCACCATTTTTTTTTTTTTTTTTGCTGGGGTTAGGTGTTGTAGTGTGTGTGTTGGGTATGGGTGTGTGTTTGGGTGTGGCTGGGTGATGGTATTCGTGTGTTTGGGTGCGGGTGTGTGTTTTGTGTGTTGAGTGTGTGCAGTGTACTCACCTAATCTTGGCTGCAGGGGGTCGAGAGAGGTGGAGAGAGAGTGGGGTAGAGAGAAGGAGGTAGTGGTCTGTAGGTGAAAAGGGGAGAGGGGGGTGAGGGGGAATGCCTGAGGGTGTGGAGTGGTGGACTGTTTGGTGGGCCGGAGTAGGGGTTGTGGGAGCAGAGACCGTGAGGGTGGGAAATTTTGAGAGGGAGGGGGGAGGAGACTGTGAGGGGAAGAGACCGTTTGCTTGTGTCTGTGTGTGTATGAGATTGAGAGAAAAGGAGGGAAATAAGGAGGAAGGATGTGTCAGGTCAGCTTTCAAAAGGTGTGTGTGTGTGTGAGGAGGTATAACGTGCGTGTGTGTGTGTGGAGGTATAACGTGTTTTTGAGGAGGTATAGCATGTGTGTGAGGAGGGATAATGCGTGTTTGTGAGGAGGTATAGCGTGTTTGTGAGGAGGTATAACGTGTTGTTGAGGAGGTATAGCGTGTTTGTGAGGAGGTATAGCGTGTTTGTGAGGAGGTATAGCGTGTTTGTGAGGAGGGTAACGCGTGTGTGAGGAGGTATAGCGTGTTTGTGAGGAGGTATAGCGTGTGTGAGGAGGGTAACGCGTGTGTGAGGAGGTATAGCGTGTGAGTGAGGAGGGTAACGCGTGTGTGAGGAGGTATAGCGTGTGAGTGAGGAGGGTAACGCGTGTGTGAGGAGATATAACGTGTTTGTGAGGAGGGTAACGCGTGTGTGAGGAGGTATAGCGTGTGAGTGAGGAGGTATTACTGAGATACTTCCTGAAGATGTAGGCTGAATGGTACACATGTTCCTGGTATACATGGACCTGGAATACATGGACCTGGAATACATGGACCTGGAATACATGGACCTGGAATACATGGACCTGGAATACATGGACCTGGAATACATGGACCTGGAATACATGGACCTGGAATACATGGACCTGGAATACATGGACCTGGAATACATGGACCTGGAATACATGGACCTGGAATACATGGACCTGGAATACATGGACCTGGAATACATGGACCTGGAATACATTTACCTGGAATACATTTACCTGGAATACATTTACCTGGAATACATGGACCTGGAATACATGGTCCTGGAATACATGGACCTGGTATACATGGACCTGGTATACATGGACCTGGTATACATGGACCTGGTATACATGGACCTGGTATGCATGGACCTGGTATACATGGATCTAGAATACATGGACCTGGAATACATGGACCTGGAATACATGGACCTGGAATACATGGACCTGGAATACATGGATCAGGAATACATGGACCTGGGAGCTGTGTATTAATATGTAGTGTTTACATTACAGGTAGGTGAAGCTTCTCAGATGGTCGAGGGAGAGATGACAGCATCACTAAGGTGAGTTGATGATTAAGTTGTAATAATGTTGAAATTACCGCCAATATGTTAGGTAAAAAGAAACAAAGTACAACTAATGTGACAATTTATTGTGACAACGTTTCGCTCTCCTGGAGAGCGAAACGTTGCCACAATAAAATGTCACATTAGTTGCACTTGCGTCCTTTTACTTAAGATGTTTAAGTTAGCTGTTATCAGCGTAGTTTCATGTTGTCAAGGAGCATCGGTTTGCGTACACCGCGTATACAGATGTTAAGAAAGAGGTGCTCATCAATATTTTCTATCGTCACGGAGGTTGAAAGCCCCAGTCATTCCAAAAAGTCGTGGAAATCCCGTAGTTTGCCTTCCATACTTACATGGGCTTGTTTTCCAAGAATAACGTGTAAATAAATAAAAATCTATGAGTCAGGCATTTATACACAAGTCTTTTTTGAAGGAATATTTCGCTTGGAAATCAATCCATCTATGCAAGTCTCCATGTCACTGTTTTGACCAGCACGACGTCAATTTCAATTTTAGTTACGTTATGGCTAGTTTATCATAAACTTGTAACATTACTCAAGAATTCGTAATAAAACGATTGCAAAGAAACCACGGTTCGAGTGGGATTTGAACCCATGGTGAGTCAGTTTTATGACTTGCTGTGGGTTCAAAAGCCCCCCGTACCATGGTTTGTTTACCTTGTATCCTAGACTGTGACTGCAGTCGGCATTACTATCCCTCTCACACACGGTATATTCTATCCCATCCCATGAACTTCTTGAATCCTGTAAGGAAAGGAGATAGAAGTACAGAAGTCCCCTCGTATCCGAGAGGGATAAATTCCAAAAACCGTGGATACCCGAAACCGCGGATAGTAGCGAACCATTTATATATAATCAGCCGTTTGTCGTTTACATACATACCTATGATAAAGTTAAAGTGATAAATTACATACACTAAGTGTAGAATTATCACTTGTTCACTGATGGGAAGCACTTCACGGCTTCTCTTAGTGTTTGAAGAACTGCCAGCATCGCTAGTTTTGGGGCCATTATTAAGGAAAATTAAGGGTTATTTTTGGGCATGGTAAACTGCAGATAATTCAAACAGAAAACTGAATTAACACATATGGGTTTTACTGTATTACCTTCCGTAAATTCAGTATAGCGATCGAGATTGTGGTTAAATTACATTTGTAGAACATCAACAATTTGCACAGGAACACAGGAAATACTGGACTTATCTTTATTGGTGGGTCAGCTTTCTGCAGCTGCACCTAGAAAGCTCCTCCGACGTGACCCAGTTTGTTCTACCGCCACTTAGCTGTAGGGTACAAATAAGTATAAAGTGAGTATGTGAATAATTGCCCCTGGGATCCTATGACAATATACATTCAGTAACTGAATACTGAACACTACTAGGTACTCACTTGGTTGGGCTAAAAAGCCCGCTCATTACGGTTATTATGGTACTGCTAAATAAGACAAGAACTAGCTACCTGTTGTGCAGCCGACCTAACTAGTCTCAGTTATTTAGATGTATCTGGGTATTTGTAACTGACCCATGTTCCCTGGCTTATGTCAGGGAGGTAACCCGGTAATGATGTCTTGATTGAAGAATAAGTGTCTTACGGTGCACGGTTAGTCTATGAAAATAGTTCTCGATACACACGGTATTCTAATTGTCCTTCAATCGTTTAAATTCATAGTAATGTCACTACAGGAAGCTACACACACTTCTCTGTGATATACCGCTAATGTGGATTGTCTTAAATTTACGTAACTGCTGCACATGTTGCCCAGAATAGATAGGAAGAACAAATAGGAGGGGGCTCCCGAAATGACAGGAACATATATATATATATATATATATATATATATATATATATATATATATATATATATATATATATATATATATATATATATATATATATATATATATTTTATTTAGGAAGTATCAGTTCTGGTCTAACTGTGGACCCTCATACTCGGAGAAGAGGTTTTTCCTCGGAGCTGAGCATTTTCGCCCTCTACTAACCCCCTAAAGCTATACCAGCTGAACCTAGTCCAACTCAACAGAAAAAAAAATTCAAGCGCGTAGAAATGCACTAATGACAAATCACCATATAATTCACTATCTAATTTGATACAGTTTGCAAAATGAGGGCGACCTCTTCTCATTTCAGTTCCCTTATTTTCTACTGCGTTTCCATACATTAGTTTCTTCATGTTCCATGGAAATTTAAGTTTTTTTTTCTTCTCATCTATCGTAGTTAAGATTAAAGGTTAAGAGTCTAACTGCTTCGTGGAGTTCGATGATATCTGATAGTTTAAAATGTACAATATAAAGTCTGGTTTCCGAATTGTACCAAAATTTTTAGAGGTTTGATTAGGATCGGTTAGGATAGGTCTGGTTTGTTTATGTAAGGCGAAGTATGGTTAGGTTAGCTTTAGTTAGGCTAGGTATTGTTAACTTTAGTTGCATAGAGCTCAGTTAGGTTATTAAACTTAACATTGACTATTCAGTGTAACCCGATATAATTTAACCTAACCCAACTCATCCTAACAAAACTCATCCTAACAAAACACAGCATAACCCAATCTCACGACCTTAGCCTAACTTAACCCGATATTCACCACTTAGCCAAATGTAACCTCACCTAACATTAAAAAAAAAAAACAGAAAGCCTCTGGGAACAATCTACACAAAATATTGCCAAATCCACTGAACAGTGTCGGCTTTATATCATAAATCTATGTAACTGTATTTGGGTATACCTGAATAAACTTACCTACTTAAGAGTCTCTGCTCGAAAGTACAGTCATGTGTTCAACTGAGGGAACTGTAGCTTCCCCAGACCATTACAAATTCAAAATAATTAACGTTGAACTTGATAATTTAGTTCTGGTATTATTCCCTCAAGCTGTCATCTAAAACTGAAGGAGACGGTAATCCTTGATTCCAGTCAGTGGCAAATACTTGCATCGAACGTCTGTAGACTTTGTCAGCAGAGTATCCCTTGAAGGGATATTGCAGTGGCTGGAAGGACAAATTGCAGTGAGTCTTCAGCTGGGTAATGTGACGAACCGGAACTGCCAGTGTCCAGACTAGACACCCGTGCCACCTTGCCTCGAAACGTAGAAGCATTTCGTGGCCGGTTTAGAGTCCTTGCAGCTGTGAATTGTTATGGACCTGTGTACCTGTGCCTGCCTGAATATTTGTCAGGCGACGTGTGTCAAGCAGACACTCGACAGTCAAGAACGAGATTGCTTTGACGAGTGAACACGCGTATGTGTTTCCTGCCGTGTCAACGAGTGGATCAAGTACCACGAAGGTGTTAGCCTCGTGTTGCTCACCCATAGCCCAGCAGACGACGAGGTGAGGTTTCCAGCATTGTCTCTTCTCACCGCCGATCAAGCCATCGATACCGGGTCAATCCTATTTACTCGGGTAAATCCTATCAAACTCATATTTAATTAGTTTAGCTGCAGCTAATAGGTGGGAAATGATATAGGAACGTACTTGTTTGGAAATAGGGTAGTTGATGAGTGAACAGTCTGCCTAGTAGAGTTATCAAAGCTTAAATCTAGGGTATTTTTAAATTTAGGTTGAATAAATACACGAGTGAGAGGCATTTATGCAACATATGGGAATCTTTATTAAAGAAACGTTTTGACACGCAGTGGCTTCATCAGTCCAATACAAAGCAGAAAGGGGTAAGGAGAGGAAGAGTTTGAGGTAATCAGTCCCTCAGCTTGGAATCGATGTAGTCAGTTCATCGCTCTTGTAGAAAGTACAGCATATGGCTGGAGGCTTATATACTGTAGTCAGATGAGTTGAAGCAGGAGGCGGGGGTCACAGTGGAACCATCCACTAGAGTAGGTCTTCGTCCGAAGGTTGGACAAGTGTTGAAGAATTCCTTGTATCAAAGTTCCCATGATGTTGCAGTGTCTGACAGATGTGATAAATGGTTTTGAAATCGATAAGTTGAAGATTGAGACACTTGTGCAACATATAGGAATCTTTATTAAGGAAACGTTTCGCAGGGTAGGTGGGACTCTGGCCTTCAAAAACACACTGGAGTCATCACTGATCCCTCAAAAAAGATGGGTCTCCCAGGCCTTCACCTACACTGTCATTCCAAGGAGCCACCCCACTTGATCAAAAAAAAAAAAAGTGGGTCCTGGAGAAAAACACACAGGATCAGTATTCATGACCCAAAAATGGTGAGGCTTCACCGCCAACACCGTACCACTACCTTGGGTCCAACAATCCATCACCAACATCACACAGGTGAGGCCTCACCGCCCACACCTTATGTTAGCATACCTTACCTAGGCATGTACTGACGTGACTATCACCAAAAACACACACACACTTATGGGAAATTTGATACCCTCTCCACCAGCTCACCGAACTTCAGTCCACTAGGTGGTCAGAAAGCCATCTACTCACCTACTGCAACCACTGCAAAACGAGAGCAAATAAATGTTCTACACTCTACATTATGTACAGTACACGCGAGAAAATGCATGAGCAACCACATTATCTGTCCCCTTCACATAACGAATCGCCAAACTGAGCATTTGAATGTGGTTCCTCGGTACGTGAAGGAAATGTAAGACATGATCACTACACTGAAAAAAATCTGCACAATCAACACAAAGCAAGAGCCTCCTTTTCCGTTGTGGCATAAATTTTCTGGTGACTTTTAAGTTTACTGGCAGTAATTGTCTTGCTGTTTTTTTCAACAACACGACACTAACGCAAATAAATAACAAAACGGCATAATACCGTGACTGGAGGAATTCAGAAATAACCCGCACATAGGCGAGAGGAGCTTACGACGATGTTTCAGTCCAACTTGGATCAATTACAAAATCAAACTAACAAAAGGATTGTTGTTGTTGTATGTCGAACATCGCCGGTCTTCTCAAATGGGACCGATAAGGCAGGAAAGGAAGGAGTATATATAGACCAGCAGACAGGGACGGGACAAGAAAGGTAGTAGGAAAGGAAGAAGAGAGGTAGTGGTAGTAGTAGGTAGTAGCAGTAGCAGTAGTAGTAGTAGTGGAGTAATTCAAAGACTAAGAAAGAGGAGCACTGCAAGGGAGCCAGGGGGCCACAAAAGGTAGGAACAAGAACACAGAGGGGGGAAAATAATAATGGACCAAATACCCAAGGCAGAAGAAAGAAAACCCAAAGGAGAAAGAGGAAGAGGGAGAAGGGGAAAAAATGAATCAGGTTAAGTCACGGGTGTTCTGAAGTTTGGAGCATTTAACAATGTAATAGGAAAGGAAGGCATCTACACAGACAAAGCCACGTCTAAGATTCATACAAGGAAATTTGTGTATAAGGGAGGATTCAACCAGGCGGCGACTGTGAAAGTTAGACTTAGGGTAGACAGTTTTAGCAGAAGACCAGTCAATAGGATGACTTTGATCTCTGACATGACAGAAAAGAGCATTGTTGGTGTCGGCAAGCCTAACACTACTTTTGTGCACGCTGAGTCTGTCAGAAAGAGAACGGCAGTTTCTCCAAAGTACTGAAGAAGACAAGAGCAACAAGAAATAGAGTAGACACTTTTCTGAAACCCAACTCACTGGGCACTTCATTTCCTGATCATGCCTGTCTACTACTTCAACAGTTCATTCTCTCTACTGAGTCTCAGGTTGAAGATGCCGCCTTTACTCTCCCTGTAAATCAGTTTCACATTACATTTAAAGTTATACAAAAATTTAGAGTACCTGTAGAGTACAATTTCAAACATAGAAATATAACTGGCACACTGGGTCATGGAAATCAAATGACCCTGCCACGTACAACTTTTGCATCTAGTACATCAATGAAATTATTAGTTATCAAATTTACTTTGCGGCAGTCAGTGAACATGCTGGCAGTGTCATCTAGTGTGAGACCCTTTAAAGGAAATGTCCACTGACTCTCGCCGAATACAGTGAAAATATAACAAAAAATCACCTTTTCCACCATACACATCTCTTCGCAAAACAGCCGTATACACCACTTTTCAAAGTTCCTCAGTGGCTGAACCAATTGTCCATGCCTTTCCACACCAACATCAAAAGTACCATGTTCAAAGTCTTGTACTTCACCTTTGTGAACGTTGGTCATTACAGAATATATGAATCATCGTACCCTCTTACAATTGACACTCATGATGGGCTCCAGATTCTGTGAATAAAGAACAAGTCAAATAAAAAGTGAAATATTTATGTTTACTTTTAATTTAATCTGTGACATTCAATAAACTTTACTGAATATTACAGATTAAATTATAAACAAACTACAATTCTACAGATTGTACATAATCCACAGGACATCACACTTTGTTGAGTATTGGTCCCACTTTCCTATGAAACGCCCTCAAATTTCCTCCCTGGTTGAGAACCCTATCTTAAAGGCTATGCCTCAGCCAAGTAAATTAAACGGCATCAGTAGCCGAGTGCACTCAAACACTGAGATTGATACTCTGCTCAGGCTGGGAGTGAATAACATGGGTCTCAATCATAATCAAGGCTGAATATTTATATTATTTTAGGAACTGAGAATTTCGGAATAATGTAATTCAGTGTATGCTTTGTAACTTCTCCAGTTTTAAAAATAAGTATATAGTTGTATATTTATGTATTTGGAAAGAGAATATTTTCTTGTCGCTTGTTTTTCTAATCGGGTGTGTGGGTTATATTTTCATCAGAGACCTCATCCACCAGCAGGTGCCATTCACTACTAATCAAAGCGTTCCTCAGGAGCCGACTCCAGTACCAACACCTCCTTTCTTGCCTCCAGATCATGTAGCACCACCTCATGGTCCCACGTCATCCTGGTCAGACTGGCAGGCTGGTTCACTGGTGCCATCCACCTCATCCTAGCCACACAGTCTCTGAAACTGAGAAAAAACACCGAGGGGGAAGCATCACCATCCTCACCTAGCCCATGACTTAATGATTCCAGAGTGCTTCCCCGCACGGCAATTAAAAGGAGGGAAATACCCTCATCCCAGTCCTTCTAGTACTGGGTACAACAAATATGCATCGTCCTGAGAGACTGGTGAAACCACTCTACTGTCTTTTGACTCTCAGAGTGATAGACATTGTTAATTTGTTCCTTAATTGTTTCTTAATTGCTTCTCTCAAAACTACATGATATTTTATAAAATTTGGCTTCTGGTTGGCTTGAATTATTGCAAAGCCTAACTGACAAAAATATTTCACCAGAAATCCCAATAATTTGGGGTATTAACTCTGGTAACCTGGAAAAAAGGTAAATGATTAGTAAACATTATCCAACTCTCCCATCTCAATACTGAATTTTCCTCCACTGGGAATGTGCAAAAAAAATCAGAACCTTATCCTCAAATGGCTCTGACATGACTGCTTGGTCACATACTTTCTTAAAAAGAGTTTTCCTCATTAAATCATCTCTGTAAAATAAACATTTGTTAAATTTTGAAACCACTTCCTCTGTAACAGCTGGCAACTAAATAGCCTTCAGGGAGTCTCCATATCCCTGGACCTCAACCAGCTGCCTCAGAGTCAGGGTATTCACTCCCATGCCAGCACCGACACCAAACCGGGTTTCACCTGGGCCGGTTCATCACTGCCCACAGTCTCCTGCAGGTCAGACTCAATGAACAGTCTCCCCATGCCCAATTTGTCACCACAGTCAGTAGAAAGATCAAGGCGAGGCACCGAAATTCATTCCTTGCTCACCTATCTAGTCATAGTACACATTGAAAAAATTTCAGTCACAGTAACTTTAGTTTTTACCTTAAAATCTTGTAAATCAGGGTCCCTCCAAACCAAACATTCCTCATTTTTGAGGAGACACATAACATTGTTGCCTGGTAGAAGGTCAACACGTGAAAAAGATAAATCTTGTGTAATACAGGCAGGTACCCAGACTGGTAAACAGACTCCACCCACAACCTATGAACTGGAGTCCTAACAGTGGATCCTGAAATCCTTTTGAAAATATATCTTTTCCATTGTAAGTATCTTCAGACACTGGTAATAATATCCTTTCTCAGCGACGAGAATGTGCTACATCCGTCCCTTAAAGACAACACCTTCTACCCTACCTTCCTTTTGGTGCAAGGCCACTGTGGACTTTCTTGAAAAGACCTCCATCCGAGGGTCTAAAACAATGAACTTCCTGGTGTACTCTGGGGTAAGACTGCAATTCAAGCTACTGCATGTGTAACTGGGGTACTTACTTGACAAGACTGTGCAGCAGCCTGGTTACTAAGCATCTTTCTTCAAATCTGCTGCCTGTGAACATCTCGTATAGTAAGGCTATGAAGAGGGGTCAGGGTATCCTAACGTTCTGTCAGGCCCAGTATTACGCAGTGAATTGTAGAGAATATTGTGTACAAGAAACGCTCTATATATAATGTCAGTTTTCGGAATTTGTTCCGAAACCGGACACGTATTATTCCTGGTCAGTCAGAGTGGCCATGAGAGGAGAGTGAGAGAGGAGAGAGGAGAGGCGCTGGTGTAAGTAGGTATGGGTAATTTTGTTGTTTTGGTTAAGTTTATACCCTAGGTTATTTTATTGTTTTAAGTGCTCTCATGTTTACCTGTAAGGCCCTAGTGTGCAGAGGCCTGTTTAAGTTTTGGGGAGTACTGTATGGTGTTTTTGCCTGCTAGTAGACAGACCAGCGGGAGGGAAGGGGGTTGTTATGGAGCCTCCTTGTTTATATATGTTTATATATTTTGTTTTACTCACTAGTAGCAGTGTGCTAGTGAGCTAAAGTGAGTGGAGTAAAGGTGTACTGGTATGTAGCAGAGTAGGTTGTATATGTTAATTTATTATACTATATATATATTTGTATAGGTGACTAATATTGAATAATAACGTTCCACATTTAATGTGAAGGTACAAGCTTGCCCTAGAGTGGTTTCTTTTTCTATTTTAAATAATATACATGCCCTTAGACATGGCAGGTTGTTTACCCCTAGGAGCCAGGACTTTTATTAATGTTACGCACTCAAAAGCGTAATACCCAGTGAAGCAAAAGCCTCTGAAGTGTGAAATCATCTGTCGTATCCGATGCTGGTACCCAGTGATCAGCGATCTAGCCCGACTGAGGAACTAAACACTTCAAAAAACTTCTATATGGCTGAGGGACTGATCTCATCAAATTTACTTTCCTACTTCTTCCACTATTCGACTGAAAAAGGTTACTTCACAAGCAAATCGTTTCTTAAATAACATCGTAGCGTTGCACCTGAGAGTTTTTCATCAACTTGTCGATATTGTATACTATTAATATTGTGATCCTCTTATGAAACCCATGTCTATCACGCACCTTCCTCTGACGTGTTATGGCAGCGGAATGTTCATTCAACGCATTCTTACCTGATGTCATTCCCCACCATCCTCTCTATGACCTTCCTCGTCGCCCACTATTTCCTCGCGATAGCAGTAAAGGAGCAGTAACTGGTGGTACCACGTACACATATATTAACAAACGATATAGGAATAAATATTTAATAACTGTTCTTGAGTATGATCATTTATCCAACCCGTTAGGTACAGTCACACCAAAGCTGAGACGAATTCTGATCGATGGAGACGGAATACGTGTGGCCAGACAATGACTGGTAGACCAGCTCTTATGTTTTAATTACGAACCTAGCGTTAAGAATACAAGGGAAGTTATGATGAGGAATAAGACACTTGTGCAACGTTTGGAAATGTTATCTGTGGAAACGTGTCGCCAGCCAGTGCCTTCTTCAGTCCAATACAGTGAAGAACTGTGGAAGATTATTAGAAGTTTGAGGCATGTAGTCCTTAGACCTGGAGTCGATACCTAATTAGCTGACTAGTTAAGGTTCTAACTGATCGTTCCCTCTGACTAAGAACGTGAAAAATATATATTCCTCGCTTCCTTAAATCGACAAGCATTCTTTGTTATATTTACTCTCAAGACAACTGAGTTTTTGGTTTTGATATTTTTAGTTGTACTGGAAACAACCTAGAATAGTGTTAACTGTTACCTGTTCTAACTCCTGCCGTAATTCATTGCTAAAATGCAGGAATAATTATAAAACGTATATTGATATTCTACTAAAGACATTTTTTAGCGATCCACATAATATTAACTCAGTTTAAGTCATAATAAAAAGGCAGTAAATGTTCATTCATTTAGTAGTTTATTACGGTTATACAACCGGGTGCGAATTGTTAGTGAATATATCCAGACAGTCCCTAAAAACAATCGTAGGTTCACTAGCTACTAAACTTGGACATCTGGAGACCAATCAATACCTTGTATTAAATTTCAAATCTTGTTTTAACTAAACAAACGGTTTACCTCTTTGAGTTTGTTGACGGATCAATCTCAATGTCATGTGTTCTGTTATCAGAACACACATGACACATATGTCAGAAATGGGTCTAGTCATTTTTGTCTATCATGCTCTTAAATTCTGGGATACATACAACTTGTTTAGAAATTACCTGATATTCTCCCCTCAAGGGAGGTTCTTTGACGCTGGTGAGGGGCTCTTGATCTAGGGAATTGGATCTGTGCTCCGGTTCCCTGAATTGAGCCTGAATACCTCCCATCCCCCCATGCGCTGTATAATCCTACGGGTTTATCGCTCCCGATGATAATTTATTAATAATTATTACCTGATATTCTCCTCAAGGCTTTCCATTCGTTTTATATGTAGACCAAGAGCTGTTGCGATGTCCTCTTGGGTGGGCTCCCACACAGTCACACTATTTGTCCATATATATTCTATGGGATTCAAATCACAGCTATTGCTTGGCCAATCAAGAAGATTCATGTGACTTTACTCTTAAAAGCATTGGTTCGCCTCCTACTGTTATTACTACTACTACTGCTGCTAGTAGTAGTAGTAGTAGCAAAAACGGGATACGACGGGTTAGCGTGGTTTGGGTAAGGTTGGGAGTGGGTTTGCTGCCCCGGAAGGGGTCAGGATCTTAGATAAAGATGGAGAAAAATGAAGGAAGTTGGGTTGTAGGAGGATTTGGGGACTAGTGTTTATAGTGAGGGGCAGTTATGAGGAAGGTTCTTTCACTAGGAGGAGTGAAGACTGGGTTTATTAAGGGAGGGGAATATAGCTGGTTTTGTGTTATTGTGTTTGGAAGAGAGGGCCAGGGCTTGAGGGGAGGGGGGAGGGTCTGTGTGTGGGTGCACCTGACGGTCCTCTGGAGGCTGAGCTTCAACAACTGTTGATGTAGATGTGTCTCCTTCCTGCCTCTTACATTCTTGTACTCTCTCTCCCGGTCCTTCGAGTTCGTTTCTTGTTTTCTCCCAGTCGAGGTACACCCGTTGATATTTTATCTGTTTGTCTTATCCATGGTGTACCTTGCAGGATCATCACTCGTGCCATTTCTGTTGTGAGCGTCAATTTGATTGGGTTATTTGTCCTCCCAATAGTTCATTTAAGGTCTCTGATATCTTATCTGTTTCACTTCGGCCTCACAACCTGTAGGTTTCATGAAAATTTGAATCTCCTGATCTTCCACCAACCATATTTCATCAAGAGGCTTCCCTTCGGCCTCCTGAAGCCCATGGAGAGTTAATGACATTTTTTCTCTCTCTTCTTTCTTACCTCCTCCCACTTCCTCTCCCTCCATATTTCTGTGTTCTGAGCACTTTCTTTGTTGTTCCCTCCTTTATCTCTTACACCTCCCAGATGCGTGAAAGTATTTTTGCAAAAGTTATATTTGTCCCCTCTTCTTGTTCTTCTGTCCCCTCACCTACTATTACTTAGAAGCAGGATCCCTTCTCTCCCATTCCCTAGGTACTTTTCCTCCATCGTTATACAATATATCACAACATTTTTCCCACTCTTGTTCCATCTTGCACCTACGCCTTGATAACATAACTTCCCTCTCACTCCATCCATACCCTTATCATTCCGCCTTAGCTGCCTTTCCTCTTCTAATTGTTTTGGGATTCTCATTTCTGCGCTCTGTACACATCAGCAGAGCTAAGTGAATGTGTGTGAACTCACCTAATTGTGGTTGAAGGGGTCGAGACTCGGCTCCTGTGTGTGTGTGTTTAGGTGAGAGAGAGAGAGAGAGAGAGAGAGAGAGCCCGTGTGTGAGTGATGTACATTGTTGAATGTGTGTTCTGTGTTTGCGTGAGTGTGTGTACTCACCTAGTTGTGTTGAGTCACAGCTCCTGGCTGCTACTAGTTTACTCTTCCTGCTCCATGAGTTTTATCATACCTCTTCTTAAAGCTATGTATGGATTCTGTCCCACTACATCACTTCCCAGACTGTTCAACTTCCTCACAACTCTGAGACTGAAGAAATACTTCCTAACATCCCTGTGATTGATCTGAGTCTTCAAGTTCCAACTTTGGAACATTCTGTCTCTATCCACCTTGTCAATTCCTCTCAGTATTATATATGTCGTGATCATATCCCTCCCTATCTCTCCTGTCCTCCAGTGTCGTCGTGACTCGCTGTAGTCTTCCCGACAGGTATTCCCTCATCCATTACAGTGCCTTCCTTGTTATCCCTGCCTGGTCCACTAGCTTTTGCATTAATCTCTTGTGTTGATCCGAGTCAAACGCCTTCTTACAGTCCAAGAAAATGCAGTCTACCCACCTCTCTCTCTCTCTCTCTCTCTTGTCTTACTGCTGTCACCCTGTCATTGAACGTCAGTAGGTCTGTGACGCAGGATTTCCCGTCCCTGAAACCGTACTGGTTGTTGTTGATAAGCTCATTCGTTTCTAGGTTTTCCTCCACTCTTCTGATAATCTCCATGACTTTGCATACTATACATGTTAATGACACTGGTCTGTAGTTTAATGCCTCGTGTATGTCTCCTTTCTTAAAAATTGGGACTACATTTGCCGCCTTCCATACTTCAGGTAATCTCCCTGTTTTGATAGATGTGTTGAAGATTGTTGTTAGTGGTACACATAGCGCCTCTGCTCCCTCTCTCAGGACCCATGGAGAGATGTTATCCGGTCCCATCGCCTTTTGAGATATCTAGATCGCTTAGCAGCCTCTTCATTTCTTCCTCGGTTGTATGTGTTGTGTCCAACACTTGATGGTGTACCCCACCTCTCCTTCTTTCTGAAGTTCATTCTGTCTCCACTGCGAACACTTCTTTGAATCTCATGTTGAGCTCCTCGAATACTTCGAGGTCATTTTTTGTGATCTCCCCTCCTTCCTTCCTCAGACTGATTAACTGGTCCTTGACTGTTGTTTTCCTCCTTATGTGACTGTACAACAGCTTCGGCTCAGATTTGGCATCACTGCTATGTCATTTTCGTATTGTCGTTGGGTCTCCCTTCTTACCTGTGCATATTCATTTTTGGCTCTACGACTGCTCTCCTTATTCTCCTGGGTCCTTTGCCTTCTATACTTCTTCCATTCTCTATCACACTTGGTTTCTGCCTCTCTACACCTTTGGGTGAACCAAGGGCTCATTCTGGCCTTCTCGTTATTTATGTTAACCTTGGGTACAAACCTCTCCTCAGCTTCCTTGCATATTGTTGTCACATATTCCATCATCTCATTTACTGATTTCGCTGCCAGTTCTCTGTTCCACTGAACTCCGTGCAGGATATTCTTCATGTCTGTGTAGTTCCCTCTTTTGTAGTTTGGCTTTATTCGTCTTGCCCTTCTGCTTCCCTCTCCACTTGTAACTTTACTATATATTCGAAGCTCAGAACCACGTGGTCACTGGCCCCTAGAGGTCTTTCATATGTGATGTCCTCAATATCTGTACTACCCAAGGTGAATACTAGGTCCAGTCTTGCTGGTTCATCCTCTCCTCTCTTGTAGTGTCCCTTACGTATATGTGTGTGTGTGTGTGTGTACGTTCATGCTGCCATAAAGATATGGGTAAATTGATAAGTGGGGAGATATATTGATAGGAGATAAACGGTGGTGGTGTGACGCGACCTACAGAGAGAGAGAGAGAGAGAGAGAGAGCCTTAGTAACTCTTCAACCTCAAAATTCGTTAATAGCTTCCATAATCACGTTTGTGTACATATATCATTCTAAAATACTGCTTAGGCAAAAAAGCACATGCTTTACCCTTTAAGAGCCAGATTACATCAGCTTCGCCCTTTAGCTTCCCTTTCTTGCCAACACTAAAGAATTCCCTTGTCGAAATATTATTGGATTCGTAAATCATATTGGTGTTTAGCTACGAACTGCTTCCTGTTGACCCGAACCTCTCCGATTAGCCTGCTGACGTCACTGCAACAAATCGCAAAGTTATGCAATGAGCGCGTGTGCAGTTTTTTTCCCTCCCTGAATAGATGACTTTTATGAAACATTAGTCTGTATTCGTATATTATTTATTGTTTCATTTCTTAATTATTAGGAAACAGAATGTTTCAGAGATTCAAACGATACAACACAACACTGGAGAAGTTGGGATACATAGTGAATTCACTCAACATTCTGTATAAAACTTCCATTCACTCTCACAGAGTGGCTTGTGCTCTACAGTGTGGTCTGTGCTACGTTTTCATGTGTTTTTTTACAGAGAAACTCCAAATAAGAGAGTTTTTCTCCAAAACGTAAGACAAGACAGGAAGAGCATTATCAGTACGTGTACTGGTGACACACACACACGTGTACTGGTGACACACACACACGTGTACTGGTGACACACACACGTGTACTGGTGACACACAAACACGTGTACTGGTGACACACACACACGTGTACTGGTGACACACACACGTGTACTGGTGACACACACACACGTGTACTGGTGACACACACACACGTGTACTGGTGACACACACAGACGTGTACTGGTGACACACACACACACACGTGTACTGGTGACACACACACGCGAAGCGGTGATAATCAATTAACCAATCGTCACTTTCATTTTTTCCTAAGAATTGTTTTTTTCTTCCTTGGATACGGTGCAAATTTACCGACAACTCTAATTTATGTAAGGCTATTGATTCTGTAAACATTTTTTTTCATATGGAATCTCTTCTCCCACTCAGAGATAAGTAGATAAGCAGTGGCATCACGTGTAATGATGAACTCCAAGAAACAAGGTCTTTCATAATTCGTGCCGATGAAAATGCCCTGCTTGACGAAGGGACCAATGTAGGGACTGTAAAAGTTGTTTGATCATAAACAAGACTACCATGATGTGTATAGAGTCGGTAAAGCATTCGCAACATTTGGGTGCTCAACTGCAACATGAGTCGACATATTCAACACTGGCTCACATTGATCGGACAACGGGTCAAGGCAAGTCGACCGATACGGAAAATAAAATTTGCTTTTCTTGCCCTTGAATCTTGTTGCAAGAAGAATAGGAATATTTACTTCTGAGAAAATTTTACACTAAAAGACAGACCTAGGTGTTTCACACTTTAACAGAGTGGGTTGTGCGCTACTCTTACACAGACGTGTGATCACACTGTTTCACAAAGATCTGTGTAACACTGTTTAACAGAGTGGTCTGTACAGCACTGTTAAACAGTGAATGAGGGAACACAGTGAGTGAGGGAACACAGCAAGTGAGGGAACACAGCGAGTGAGGGAACACAGCGAGTGAGGGAAGGCAGTGAGGGAACACAGCAAGTGAGGGAAGGCAGTGAGGGAACAAAGCGAGTGAGGGAAGGCAGTGAGGGAACACAGCAAGTGAGGGAAGGCAGTGAGGGAACACAGCGAGTGAGGAACACAGCTGAGTGAGGGAACACAGCAAGTGAGGGAACACAGCGAGTGAGGGAACAAGCAGTGAGGGAACACAGTGAGTGAGGAACACAGCAAGTGAGTAAGCAGTGAGGACACAGCGAGTGAGGGAACACAGCGAGTGAGGGAACACAGCGAGTGAGGGAACACAGCGAGTGAGGGAACACAGCGAGTGAGGGAACACAGCGAGTGAGGGAAGGCAGTGAGGGAACACAGCAAGTGAGGGAAGGCAGTGAGGGAAGGCAGTGAGGGAACACAGCGAGTGAGGGAAGGCAGTGAGGGAACACAGCGAGTGAGGGAACACAGCAAGTGAGGTAAGGCAGTGAGGGAACACAGCGAGTGAGGGAACATAGCAAGTGAGGGAACACAGCGAGTGAGGGAACACAGCAAGGAGTAAGGCAGGAGGGAACACAGCGAGTGAGGGAACACAGCGAGTGAGGAACACAGAGGGAACACAGCGAGTGAGGGAACACAGCGAGTGAGGGAACACAGCGAGTGAGGGAACACAGCGAGTGAGGGAACACAGCGAGTGAGGGAACACAGCGAGTGAGGGAACACAGCAAGTGAGGTAAGGCAGTGAGGGAACAGAGCGAGTGAGGGAACACAGCGAGTGAGGGAACACAGCGAGTGAGGGAACACAAGTGAGGGAACACAGCGAGTGAGGGAACACAGCGAGTGAGGGAACACAGGAGTGAGGGAACACAGCGAGTGAGGGAAACAGCAGTGAGGGAAGCAGTGAGGAAGGCAGTGAGGGACACAGCGAGTGAGGGAACACAGCAAGTGAGGGTAAGGCAGTGAACAACACAGGAGGAGGGAACACAGGAGTGAGGAACAGAGCGAGTGAGGGAACACAGCGAGTGAGGGAACACAGCAGTGAGGGATACAGGCAGTGAGGGAACAGCGAGTGAGGGAACAGAGCGAGGAGGGAACAAGAGTGAGGGAACAAGCGAGTGAGGGAACAAGCGAGTGAGGGAACAAGCGAGTGAGGGAACAAGCGAGTGAGGGAACAAGCGAGTGAGGGAACAGAGCGAGTGAGGGAACAGAGCGAGTGAGGGAACAGAGCGAGTGAGGGAACAGAGCGAGTGAGGGAACAGAGCGAGTGAGGGAACACAGCGAGTGAGGGAACAGAGCGAGTGAGGGAACAGAGCGAGTGAGGGAACAGAGCGAGTGAGGGAACAGAGCGAGTGAGGGAACAGAGCGAGTGAGGGAACAGAGCGAGTGAGGGAACAGAGCGAGTGAGGGAACAGAGCGAGTGAGGGAACAGAGCGAGTGAGGGAACAGAGCGAGTGAGGGAACAAGCAGTGAGGGAACAGAGCGAGTGAGGGAACAGAGCGAGTGAGGGAACAAGCGAGTGAGGGAACAAGCGAGGAGGAACACGAGTGAGGGAACACAGCGAGTGAGGGAACACGAGCGAGTGAGGGAACAAGCGAGTGAGGGAACAAGCGAGTGAGGGAACAGAGCGAGTGAGGGAACACAGCGAGTGAGGGAACACAGCGAGTGAGGAACAAGCGAGTGAGGGAACAGAGCGAGTGAGGGAACAAGCGAGTGAGGGAAACAGCGAGTGAGGGAACAGAGCGAGTGAGGGAAACACAGCGAGTGAGGGAACACAGCGAGTGAGGGAACAAGCGAGTGAGGGAACAGAGCGAGTGAGGGAACAGAGCGAGTGAGGGAACAAGCGAGTGAGGGAACAGAGCAGTGAGGGAACAGAGCGAGTGAGGGAACAAGCGAGTGAGGAACAGAGCGAGTGAGGGAACAGAGCGAGTGAGGGAACAGAGCGAGTGAGGGAACACAGCGAGTGAGGGAACAGAGCGAGTGAGGGAACAGAGCGAGTGAGGGAACAGAGCGAGTGAGGGAACAAGCGAGTGAGGGAACAAGCGAGTGAGGGAACAAGCGAGTGAGGGAACAAGCGAGTGAGGGAACAAGCGAGTGAGGGAACACAGCGAGTGAGGGAACACAGCGAGTGAGGGAACACAGCGAGTGAGGGAACACAGCGAGTGAGGGAACACAGCGAGTGAGGGAACACAGCGAGTGAGGGAACACAGCGAGTGAGGGAACACAGCGAGTGAGGGAACACAGCGAGTGAGGGAACACAGCGAGTGAGGGAACACAACGAGTGAGGGAACACAACGAGTGAGGGAACACACGAGTGAGGGAAACACAGTAAACCACGGAGTGAGGTCGAAAGGCCTGCGGTCACAGTGTCTCAAAACTCCAGACCGTCGCGTAAATTTTGAGACACTGTGACCGCGGGTTCGAACCCCACCCGTGGTATGGTTTGTTTGCAATCGTGTCATTACGATTAAGTGAGGTAAGGCAGTGAGGGAACAGAGCAAGTGAGGTAAGGCAGTGAGTGAGGGAACAGAGCAAGTGAGGTAAGGCAGTGAGTGAGGGAACACAGCAAGTGAGGTAAGGCAGTGAGGGAACACAGCAAGTGAGGTAAGGCAGTGAGGGAACACAGCAAGTGAGGGAAGGCAGTGAGGGAACACAGCGAGTGAGAGAAAGCAGTGAAGGAAGGCAGTGAGGGAACACAGCAAGTGAGGTAAGGCAGTGAGTGAGGGAACACAGCAAGTGAGGTAAGGCAGTGAGGGAACACAGCGAGTGAGGGAAGGCAGTGAGGGAACACAGCAAGTGAGGGAAGGCAGTGAGGGAACACAGCGAGTGAGAGAAAGCAGTGAAGGAAGGCAGTGAGGGAACACAGCAAGTGAGGTAAGGCAGTGAGTGAGGGAACACAGCAAGTGAGGTAAGGCAGTGAGGGAACACAGCGAGTGAGGGAAGGCAGTGAGGGAACACAGCGAATGAGGGAAGGCAATGAGGGAACACAGCGAGTGAGGTAAGGCAGGTAGGGAACACAGCGAGTGAGGGAAGGCAGTGAGGGAACACAGCGAGTGAGGTAGCACACTGAGTGATGAAGAATTAGACACATCTCTGTATCTTTACTTTTAGACGTTTTCCCATCCAGTGGCTTTATCAATGCAGTAAATGCATGTTATAGAAATTTAGAAAAACTAAAGTCTTTCTTTTTACATTAAGTAATTTATACAGGAGGAGGAGTTACTACCCCCTTGTTCCTGGCATTTTAGTCGCCTCTTACGGCACACATGGCTTTCGGAGGAAGAATTCTGTTAAACTTCCCTATATATATATATATATATATATATATATATATATATATATATATATATATATATATATATATATATATATATATATATATATATATATATATATAATGAGAGAGATAGAGGTACCACCTCTAGAACTTTACTGGGGACTCTGATCCTCAGAGAAGACAATAAACGTACCTCAGGGAAAACCCGAGGTTCTCCTAGGAGCTGTTTGAATATTTTCTTCCGCCCCTATATATATTATATAAGTGCTTTATTAATAGAATACATTGACAGAAAACACAAACTTGAACAATATATCAAAGATTATGAATCTCCTCCAGCTCCTACTAAGCCGGACGTGAGCCCTGTATGCAGCATGCATTTCCTTTCTGGATGGCCACGCTGAGGTGCTTTTAACATTATATATATATATATATATATATATATATATATATATATATATATATATATATATATATATATATATGCAAAAAGATCACAGTAAACAGGTGATATAAAAATATGCAAGACAACCACTATGAAAAAATAGAGGAATTCCAAGCGCTTTCGTGACTACTCACATTATCAAGGAACTATAAAAGGAAACATGGCAAGCAGGCTTATAAAGGGGCAAGACTACACCTCACAGTCACATCATACTAACAAAGACCACACCTCACAGTAGCGTAACAACACACAACTCTGTGAAGAGGAACATAAGAAAGGACCTGAAATTCTTCCCAAGAATTAAGATTAGTCCGATTTATCATTAAATTGTTCCCAAATTTTATTAATTATATATATATATATATATATATATATATATATATATATATATATATATATATATATATATATATATATATATATTACAGTGAACCCCGAGTTACGAGCACCTCGGAAATCGTACAACTATGTAAGTATAATATTGTAAGTGCTTTTGTAAGTGTATTTTGGGGGTCTGAAATGGACTAACCTACGTGACATTATTCCTTAAGGGAGAAAATTCGTTCGTTAATGGCACTTGAGCAGGCTTCTGGTATGAATTATGCTCGTTACTCGGGGGTCCACTGTATATATATTATTGTACCCACGAACGAGTGGTACTGATCAATAACAACACTGCGACTACCCAAGGAGTCGAACCCATGCTGCTTTTGTACGTCTCATGGATGTCCTCAGATGACGGGGAAAACACCTAGCTTGGCTGGGTGCGTCATTCTTGAGGATTGTGTGGTTCCGTGGACTAGAGCATCATGTATTTTTGCTCACCATGAGGCGGGCCAAAGCAGCATGGGTTAGACTCCTTGGCTAGTCGCAGTGATGTTATTGATCAATACCACTTGTTCGTGGGTACAATAATATAAAATACTGCTCGTTGGGCTAGTTCACCAAACAGGGAGGAGAATGAAATTGGCTCAGAGGAACCCACACCACCGTATGTCCTCGGATGACGGTAAAACACCTAGCTTGTCTTCCATGTTAAGAACCCCATTGACCAGGTCAATAGCCATTTCAGTAAACGTCTTAGAGCGTTATTGAAGGGAAATGAACTAATTAAACTCATCTCAGCGAGGTCCTCAACTCTACCGTATCTTTATGGGATGATCAAGTCTCATAAACCAGGGAACCCAACGCGTTCAGTATTCTCAGCAGCATATAACTTATCTAAATGGTTGGTTAAACTTTTAACTCCCATGGTTGGTAGGATCTCGGAGGCGCATCTTAATATCAATGTTAACCTTTCTGAGAGGTTCCAAAAAATAAATGTTTCACACGACTTTACCCTGGTGAGTTTTGATGTCACTGCCCTGGTTACCAGAGTCCCTGTCCCTGACTTGCTTACGTACCTTAAAGAGGTACTAGAAAACTTCTCTCTGCCCTACCCCACGAATATAATTATTGAACTGATTAAACTTTGTGTCATGGATTGCAAGTTTGTGTTTGAAGGAAAGTACTATGCTCAGAAGCAGGGTATGGCTATGGGAAATTCCCTCAGCCCCTTACTCATATGGAATTTTATGAGACTAGACTACTTAAAGATATTCTCCCAAATAATGCTAGGTGGTTCGGATACGTAGATGATGTGCTTTGCCTCTGGTCTAGAGATTACAAGATTGATGAGTTCCTGCCTAGACTTAATGGTCTGCTACCTTCTATTAAGTTCACAGTAGAGCATGAAATAGATAACACACTATCCTTCCTAGACGTTTTAATCCATCGCATCGACAGAAGTTTCAAATTTTTACTTCTACAGGAAGACCACCAATGTGTCATCATACATTCATTGTTATTCCAATCATGAATCTAGAGTTAAAAGAAGTGTTTTCCTTACAATGTTCCTGAGAGCTTAGCGTATCTGCAGTCCTGAGTATTTAGACAAGGAAATCAACAAGCTATTTAACATAGCCACAAAACTGAGATATCCCAGGGATTTCGTTGAGAAGGCCCTACTGTCAGCTAGGAAGACTTCCTTCAGGACTGAACCTAAGGAAACGCCTAACAGGAAAAATATATTGGTCTTGCCATACAATGACAATGTGGTCTGCTTGCAGGAGGCCCTAAAGAAACTCAATATAAATCTGACTTTCAGAACCACTGGGACAGTGAAACAGAGACTGATTAAAAACACACCACCTAATAATGTCGGTGTTGTCTATAAGGTCCCATGCACCCTTTGCTCACTCTCATACATTGGTCAGACTGGTAAACCTCTGGAAACCAGATTATCCCAACACCAGTACTCAATCAGACAGGCCAGGTGTCGAACACGATCTTTAACCATGTCAGTTCTTATAATCACCCACCGGGTGGCTGCCGCCCAGATAAATGTACCCAATTGTTCCATCATGGAAAGAATCATAATAGTCCTCCCTCCTGAAACATGATAGGAATGCCGTATATAACTCAAATTATGGGCTGTACAAACTTTATTTAGTGGAGTCAGTTGTGCACAGCCTTAAACAACAATGTTATGCAAAAGCGCATGACTGCTCTTTATGCCAGGGGGTTTACTGATGTTTCGGTTATGTTCGACCAGAGTCTGCAAACTGAACACCATTGTACGCCCGTCGTAAGTCTGTCGCGAACGTTGATATTTAATATGTTAGGTCTACCGTCGGTATAACTATTGAGGCCCGTCTTGGTACAGTGGTACAAGGTGCACATAGGTGGTTGCCACATGGTGATTGCAACTAGTTTAGTGGTTTAATGAATCAGGTTGTTGGTGGTAATATAAGGATGATAATGATATTAGCGGATGATAGTTGATGATAATGATAGGAATGGCATTAAAATTAAGAATAGCCTAGTTATGGATGATAATAATGATATTTGCGGATATTAATGATAAGAGTGGCATTGAATCAGGTTGTTGGTAATATTATAATGATAATAATGATATTAGCAGATGATAGTTGATAATGATAGGAATATCATTAAAATTAAGAATTGCCTAGTTATGATGATGACATTAGCGGATAATATTGATGGGAATGACATTAAAATTAGGAATAGCTTAGTTATTATGAGACAGGAAGCCTGAATAGGAAAAATTCACACAAGCATATTAACTGACAGTTCGTTTATTTCCTGATTGTTCTGGAAGGTTCTGTGACACCGGTTCACAAATGAGAGATTTTTTCCCTCTATTTCATTAGTTAGAAGGTTGTAAATGAAGGTATGTAACTTTTTGCGTCTCATGACCTATTCCCGGTGGTTAGAAGCTTAGAGCTGGCTATTAACTATCTTCTAGTATTTCCTCATGCTATCTGCAAACTGTGAAGCCTAAACCACCCGCCCCCATTTGGGGGTGTTGGGGGGGGGGTGACCAGTGTGTGGTTTCATGCTGTTTGTTCCTCTCAGACTGGCTGGCTGGCTGGCTGGCTGGCTCCACACTACCACTCTCTGATAACTTACTCTACTTCTTCTGTTGTTGCCTTTGCAACATTGCACAGCTCCTGATGACGCTCTGAGAAATGTGAAAGTATTTGAGCTAAAGATTTCCACCCACCGTGGCTTGTCTTGCATTGTTAAGATCGCTTGTCTACGATTGTTTTGCGGGGAGAAATAAATGGGATTAGGTCAGTGGTTTCAGATAGTGCTAAAGAAGGAGTGGCAATAATGTTGAATAATCAGTTATGGCAGGTAAAGAGGGGATATAAATGTATAAATTCAAGGATTATGTGGAGTAAAATAAAGGTTGGATGTGAAAAGTGGGTTATAGTAAGTGTTTATGCACCTGGAGAAGAGAGAAGTGTAGAGGAGAGAGAGAGATTTTGGGAAATGTTGAGTGAGTGCGTGGGGAGTTTTAAATGATAGAGTACTTGTGGTTGGGGATCTTAATGCTAAAGTGGGTAAAAATGTTGTGGAGGGAGTAGTAGGTAAATTTCGGGTGCCAGGGGTAAATGTAAATGGGGAACCGTTAATTGAGCTATGTGTAGAAAGAGTTTGTAATAAATAATACATATTTTATGAAAGAGGATAAATAAGTATACAAGGTATGATATAGTGCGTAATGAAAGAAGTTTGTTAGATTATGTATTGGTGGATAAAAGGTTGATGAGTAGGCTTCAGGATGTACATGTTTACAGAGGGGCAACGGATATATCGGATCATTATTTAGTTGTAGCTACAGTTAGAGTAAAAGGTAGATGGGACAAAAAGAAAATGGCAACAGCAAGTAAGAGAGAGGTAAAAGTGCATAAACTAAGGGAGGAGGAAGTTAGGGTGAGATATAAGCAACTATTGGCAGAAAGATGGGCTAGTGCAAGCATGAGTAGTGGAAGGGGTTGAAGAGAGTTGGGATAGTTTTAAAAATGCAGTATTAGAATGTGGGGCAGAAGTTTGTGGCTATAGGAGGGTGGGTGCAGGAGGAAAGAGGAGTGAGTGGTGGAATGAAGAAGTAAAGGGTGTGATAAAAGAGAAAAAGTTAGATTATGAGAGGTTTTTACAAAACAGAAGTGTTTTAAGAAGAGCAGAGTATATGGAAAGTAAAAGAAAGGTGAAGAGAGTGCAAAAGGAGAGCAGATGAAAGAGTGGGAGAGGCTCTGTCAAGAAATTTTGCGGAAGATAAGGAAAAGTTTTGGAGTGAGATAAACAAGTTAAGAAAGCCTAGGGAACGAATGGATTTGTCAGTTAAAAACAGAGTAGGGGAGTTAGTAGATGGGGAGCTGGAGGTATTGGGTAGATGGCTGGAATATTTTGAGGAACTTTTAAATGTCGATGAAAAAAGGGAGGCGGTAATTTCATGCATAGGCCAGGGAGGTATAACTTCGTTTAGGAGTGAAGAAGAGCAGGAGGTGAGTGTGGGAGAGGTGCGTGAGGCATTACTTATAATGAAAGGGGGTAAAGCAGCTGGAACTGACGGGATCATGAGAGAAATGTTAAAAGCAGGTGGGGATATAGTGTTGGAGTGGTTGGTATTTTTGTTTAATAAATGTATGAAAGAGGAATGCACCTAAAGATTAGCAGAGAGCATGTATAGTTCCTTTATATAAAGGGAAGGTGGATAAAAGAGACTGTAAGAATTATTGGGAATAAGTTTACTGAGTATACCAGGTAAAGTGTACGGTAGGGTTTTATTGAAAGAATTAGAGGTAAGACAGAGAATAGGATTGCAGATGAGCAAGGAGGCTTTAGAGTGGGTATAGAATGTGTAGATCAATTGTTTACATTGAAGCATGTATGTGAACAGTATTTAGATAAAGTTATGGAAGTTTTCATTGCATTTATGATTTAGAAAAAGCCTATAATAGAGTGGATAGGGGAGCAATGTGGCAAATGTCGCAAGTGTATGGAATAGGTAGTAGGTTACTGAATTCTGTAAAGAGTTTTTATGATAGTGACTCTCAGGTTAGGGTGTGTAGGAGAGATGGAGATTACTTCCTGGTAAAAGTAGGTCTTAGACAGGGATGTGTAATGTCACCATGGTTGTTTAATATATTTATAGATAGGGTTGTAAAAGAAGTAAATGCTAGGGTGTTGGAGAGAGGTGGAATTAAATTATGGGGAATCAAATGCAAAATGGGAGTTGACAGTTACTTTTTGCTGATGATACTGTGCTTATGGGAGATTCTAAAGAAAAGTTGCAAGGTTAGTGGACGAGTTTGGGAGGGTGTGTAAAGGTAGAAAGATGAAAGTGAACATAGATAAGAGTAAGGTGATGAGGGTATCAAACGATTTAAATAAAGTGAAATTGGATATCACATTGGAGAGAGGGATTATGGAAGAAATAATGTTTTCAGATATTTGGGAGTTGACTTATCAGCGGATGGGTTTATGAAGGATGAGGTTAACCATACAATTGATGAAGGAAAAAAGGTGAGTGGTGCATTGAGGTATCTGTGGAGACAACAAACGTTATCCATGGAGGCAAAGAAGGGAATGTACGAAAGTATAGTGGTACCAAACTCTTATATGGGTGTGAAGCATGGGTTGCAAATGCTGCACGAGGAGGCGGCTGGAGGCAGTGGAGATGTCCTGTTTAAGGGAAATATGTGGTGTAAATATTATGCAGAAAATTCGGAGTGTGGAAATTAGGAAGGTGTGGAGTTACTAAAAGTATTTGTCAGAGGACTGAAGAGGGGTTGTTGAGGTGGTTTGGTCATTTAAGAGAAGGTCAAGTATAAATCTTTGTAGGGTAAGGAAGGCGGGGTAGGGTTCGTCCTCGAAAAGGTTGGAGGGAGGGGGTAAAGGAGGTTTTGTGGGCTTGGAAAAGAAATTGTGAGCGTGTTAGATAGGAGTGAATCGAGACGAATGGTTTTGGGATCTGACGAGCTGTTGGAGTGTGAGCAGGGTAATATTTTGTGAAACAGGGAAACCTGTTAATTGATTTAGTTGGACTTGAGTCCTGGAAATGGGAAGTACAATACCTGCACTTTAAAGGAGGGTCTGGGATATTGGCAGTTTGGAGGACTTTTAAACTGGCGTCCTCTGCAAAGACAGTGATTATGTATGAGTGAGGTGAAAGTGTTGAATGATGATGAAAGTATTTTCTTTTGGGATATTCTTTCTTTTTGGGTCACCCTGCCTCGGTGGGAGACGGCGAATTTGATATTAATAAAATATATATATATATATATATATATATATATATATATATATATATATATATATATATATATACATGCGTGTGTGTGTTGGTGCGTGAGTGAATGAATTAACTTAGTTTTTTTCCTTTTCTTGTATGGAAAACAGTCACAATGTACACATAATTAAATTTATAATGTTACGCGATTTAAAACATATGGACGGCACTAAATAAACTGTTGTATGACGTACGTGGTGAAGATGGGTTGGTTGTACACGTGCAAGAAGCCCAAACAGTGGAATGTTTGCGACTGTAATCATGAGTCTTTTAGCAACACTGTACTAAGCAGAGATACTGATAACTCACTCGTCATTGGTCATGCTGCTAGCCAATCAGCATGCTAAATACTCACTGTTGCCAGCTGCTGTCCGTTCGGGTTGTGCCCGCGGGAAATTCAGAATGTTGCATTTCATTGTACAGCTTTAGAAAAAAATCGGGATATTTGGGATAGAACTCTGAAGAACAACTAATCCCGGTACTGTCCCGGTAAAACCAGGACGAATGGAATCCCTAACTATGTAACTCATCCTCTTTCTGTGGCTTTTCTCACAAAGGTTTTTAGCAAATATCTCTGTTAAGATAGGTAAAGATTAAAGATTCTTTATTTCACCATGATACAATGTTTGTACAGAAGTTGGTGATACTTAGGTGTGCATGCAGGAAGCCCCTTAGTATGCAGAGCATTTCGGGCAAACTAACTGGGGTTTGGTTATGCTCTTTCCATAAAATATAACCAATTATCAAAAACTACAGAGGAAAAATTATAAATATACGTTAAAGGCCATAAAAAAAATACTCCCTCACGAACAGTAAACGAACATTCGCTGAGCTTGGTAGAAAAAAACGCTGTGATCAATGAGCGAGGGATCACAGCTTGGGAACGCCATGAGTGTAGGAACACAGTAAAAGAGGGGAATACAGAGAGTGATAGCACTCCACATATTTCTGTGGGCTCGACTCTGTACGCTCAGAAAACATTCTGTCCAGGCACAGTTACATACCCACTCTTGGTCCCCCGACACATTACTTCTGGTCTGGTTTAATAAGTTAATTAGTCACTAATAAGTTGCTAAATACCTATATATTCTAATTCACTTTTTCTCTGGCACTCACCGACTCTGCTTTCGTATTCGGTATGTCCTTCAGTCACAAAATATATAGGTATAAGCTTGGTCTCTGCCTTATGCTGTAAGAAAATAGGATGATCTCACAGCTATCGAAATACATTTAGTTTACGTTATGGTCTCATTGCAGAAAAAAAAACTGGGCGATTCATCTACTTGTGTATTTTAAATACTTCGGCAATATCAGTGTGAGGAATAAATTCTTGAGTCTTTGAGGATGACTCAAACTTAGTCGTTCAGGAGAACTTTAATGGAAAAAATAAAACTACTGAGAATAATCGAGATGGTAAAATAAAAGGAGAAATTTGTTTTACACTTTAATAATTAAAGAATAACACAAATACGATAGAAATTCCTAAATGAATGGGAAACTTGAACAATGAATACACATATAACGCGCAAAAAAGTCACTCTGACTTTTTTGGGTTATCCTGAGTCTCTACACATATGCTGCTATGTATGATAATCCTTTGTAACTGTATTTGTGTATACCTGAATAAACTTACTTACTAAAAGCTAACGACAACGTTTCTGTCTGCTTAGTGCCATTTACAAAGTCACATTGGTCCAAGTCGGACTTAAAGGTCGTCGTCACCTTCTCTCTCCCATGTACTTGTTCTAGCTACGGTATTGTACATTTTTCTTCCTTATGAACAATGAAATAAACAGTAACGAATCAAAGTTAAACACAAATGTTCATGGATAAACCTTTTTCTCAGGCGAGTATAATGATGAATACAGGTGGATATATACTGTGGTCCAATAATACCTATGAATGGCGTATATGTTGCATCTCCTGACGACGCGTCGGAGAAGCGGAGTCGATCACCAGTAGTCTTCAGTGATTCACCCGTTCGCGTCTAGCATTACTATAATAATCATAACTAAGCGCTAAGCCCTCAAGGGTCACACAGCGCAGCAGGGTAGGGTGTGATAAACGTTTAATATACTTGATCAGAGGCTAGCGAGTGTGAAGAGTATAACAGAGGTAGTTAGTAAGGACGGTGAGAAGTGCTAAGTTAAGTATAATCAAAGTTTGTGTAATACATCTGTTGCTGTCAAAATGTCAAAGGAGTGTTATTGAATATGAACATTGTATACAGTACTGACAGGTAATAAATAAGACACATGTGTAACAGGTATCTATATTCTAAAACGTTTCGCCTACACATTAGGCGACTCGACTGAAGAAGCATACTGCGTAGGCGAAACGTTTCGGAATAAAGATACGTAACTGTTGCACATGTGTCTTATCAGGGAATCTGAGTCAAAGGTGGGGCCGTCAGTGAGGAGGGAAGATTAAGTTAGGATGTTAGAGCAGTAATGACGTTGGACGTAAATTATATGTGCCCACTGGTTGGCAGGACTGTCTAATAGGATATGGCAAACTGAAATTGGAACCTGACATTTCTCACAGTGGAACCAGGAGCCTCTACATGAGATACCCATGAGTGAAACCTCGTATGTGCCCGATGCGAAGACCAGAGAGCGTAGTCTCCCAACCACTACATAGATGATAAGAAGACCAGTATCCTAAACTCGGCTTGGTAGAATATAATTTGTTATAAATCAACTCAGACGAACGTTGTTGCCAATGGTTACGAGGGTAGCAGCAGATTACAGCTAGTCTGAGAATGGAATACCAATATATGAAACGTGAAGGTCATGTACCGCCGACAGCGCAGCAGAGTTTGTCATCACGTTGCCCTGAACATCAACATGACCAGGGACTCACCTGAAAACGATGTCTTTGTTTTTGCTACAAATGCGGCGCAACCAAAGTTGTATACGAAGAATTAGGGGATGAGGCGAATTAAATTTTTCGATAGACTGCAAAGCACTAAAGGTATCTGAAACTACCACAAATGTTGAGGAATTGCACACAGTTCTGCTGTGAAAATGCGGACTAATAAATGACCTCCCACAACCCTGTCCGGGAACGCTGCCTCAAACCCAACACCGTCAGAGGATTTAGAACCATGCCTAAAAAGGCATGAAAATGAGACCGGAAGTGGTTAAGAAAAAGGGAGAGAGAAGCAGCTGTAGGTATTTGAGCTTTCGAGCATGGCAGTGGGGAAGAACAGACACGAACTGTCGGAACCTCCCAAGGGGAAGGAGAAAAGTCAGATGCTTGATGAACATATCAAGGGGGCAATTGAAGTGAAGCCAAGAGAAAGTGAATATGGATTAAAGGGACGGAGTTAGCAGGGGCAACGATTAAACAATGGACCACTACTAACGTCCGTTACCATCCTGTATGTAGAAGGATCATGAAGGTCATGAGAGAGGACGGCAAAATATCGAAGGCAATGAGAATCACTCCGATCGGTCAGCACGTCTAGCAAACAGAGAGTAGAGGTAAAACAGCAAAGTTCAGACGCGCAACAGAGTTGACTGCTAATGAAGCAGTAAATAAAGCAGCGTGCAGATGTAAAGTCGTTTTGGTAATGAAGAGTGAGAAGCAAGCGTGCGGCAACGCACACAGTGTAGATGATGCTCTCGCAGTTTAAACAGTCTTGATTTCCTGAGAGGAAGTAAAGACGCAGATGGTGGAATAACACACTGACTTATTCCACGAAGGTCTGGTGACCGTAGAACCATATGAGTATAATGAACAGCAGGTACTATACAGTGCATAACTGACAAGGTAGACAGGAAGCCTTTCTAGCAAAAGTGTGATTTTAAAATGTATTAAATTAACAAAACAAGGCACATTAAATCAGAACATGTAATGGTTGCAAAATGACAATAACAGTAAAAAAAAAAAAAACGCATGACGTCAATTAATTCAAAGGATGATCTTCATTACAGTCAGGAAACCTGCAGTCAGGTCACCGAATACAGTTCACTAGTTCATATGTAACTGATCATCCTCAGGGGTATTTCCGGCGGGTGGTCGGAAGGTGGCGCTGAAGTCAACATACCTATGCAAAAAAAAATCGTATCCCTCAAGCAAACGATTTAGACCGCAGTCATTCACGCTGAAGTACAAGCAAACTTTTCCCTAAAAATCAGTGACAAGTGTGTCTAGGGAAAGTGAGCGCGTGCTCTTGTGGGTGAGGAATGGGGAGACATGGGTAGGATATGGAAGGAATGTCTGAGAATGTTATTATTTGTTGTGTGTTACCCTACTGAGGATGACATTCCGTTTGTTTCATTGTCTTTTTAATGACTGATGAGTGTTTTATTAAAGCTCATTTTTTTTTTTTTTTTAACATTCGCTTGTTGTGCCTGTGGTTTTGTAGAAGTGCTGCTGTGAGTATTTTCCACATTTGGGTCTGTGTTTTGAACTAATGTCATGAGTTTGCATTTGGTACAACGACGTGGTGCAAAGGTGCAAATATAACCATTTATATATATATATATATATATATATATATATATATATATATATATATATATATATATATATATATATATGCAAAAAGATCACAGTAAACAGGTGATATCAAAATATGCAAGAAAACCACTATGAAAAAATAGAAGAATTCCAAGCGCTTTCGTGACTACAATCCAAAAAGGGACAACCAACCTTATTCAACCAAAAATATGTTGGTTCTCCCTTACCATGAAAACTTGGTTGATATGCCTTCCTTTCTTAAGAATTTTAATATCAAAGTTGTATTTAAAAATCTTGATACAGTAAAAAGACTTTTGATAAAAAATTCCCCCCAAAATGCTGACGGATGTGTCTATAAGATTCCCTGTAAAATATGCGATAAAGTTTATTATGGTCAAACTGGTAAAAGTCTTGAACTAAGATTAAAACAACATAAATATAGCATTAGAACTGGACAAGATTCTAATGCTCTATTTATTCATGTGAAGATTTTAACCATCCAATTGATTTTCAAAATGCTGAGAAGGTTGTATCAAGCAAGTCCATGGTTGAGAGAAATATAATAGAATCATGTTTCATTAAAAGCAGTTTTGAAAATAATATGAATATTTCTTTTGGTTTATATAAATTGGATTCATTTATAATTAATAAAATTTGGGAAGAATTTAATGATAAATTGGACTAATCTTAATTCTTGGGAAGAGTTTCAGGTCCTTTCTTATTTTCCTCTTCACAGAGTCGTGCGATGTTACGCTACTGTGAGGTGTAGTCTTTGTTAGTGTGATGTGACTGTGAGGTGTAGTCTCGCCCCTTATATAAGCCCTTCTTGTCATGTTTCCTGTTATAGTTCCTTGATAATGTGAGTAGTCACGAAAGCGCTTGGAATTCTTCTATTTTTTCATAGTGGTTTTCTTGCATATATATATATATATATATATATAATCTAATTCATCGTGTTTTAATCTACACAGGAGTCCATTAATCCATATTTTGGGGGGTGAATATCCAAGCTTTTTCGAAAAGAGGATTACTTATGCAGTTTATCATTTATTTTCCGAGTCTGTTTTTAATTCTGAATATTTTGTGTCTTATCAATAATTTTATATCTTCTTCACTGAGGTCTTGCATATTCTTTGCTGTGCTGTGAATTAGCTAGAAAAAAGTCGTCCTCTTTATTGTAATTCCTTTTTTTCATATAGGGAGTACCCTCGATACCTGTGTCCATTATGTTTAATATTTGTTCCTCCAATTCCTGAAAGTCACGAATTTTTCCAAGGAAAAACCGGACGAAAGTTGTTCCCTACCAACATGTTAGATAAAACATCCCTTAGTCTTCACCATATTGATTGTGGTGGCTAGCCATTTATATCGGCATGATGCAGGAGTGGAAAGACTTCTACATTACGCCAAACACTATCACATTCACGGGTTCTTTGGTACTCTACGCAATGTATGCATAAGTATTAAAGTGAATTCTCATTCAGGAAGTCAACTAATAGCAGTCGATGCCAGTCGACCATGGTCAGTGAGTCAGACACACCAATGAGGACACTGGGTTGGTGTGATGTCACAGGGGTGTATCAAGTACAGCTGATGCAACCGCTCCTGCGGTCTTACGCAGCAAGTGCGTCACTGTAATGTACTGCGTTGCTGCTGCTTGACTTCTCTAGTTTGTGTTGAATGAATGAAGAACACAGAGGCACAATACCGTGAATGGAACAATACACAGGTAACCGGCGCATAGGAGAGAGAAACTTATAACGACGTTTCGATCTGGCGTGGACCATCAACTAGTCACACCGTATGTGTGGCTAGTTGTACAAGTCAGAGAGAAACGTCGTCATAAGTTTCTCCTATGTGCGGATTATCTGAGTATTTAATGAAATGAATTGTTAAGCAGTAAATCTGAGAGCAAGATATAAACACAAATCAGTGAATTAACCAACATTTGTTTCTCATTCAACAAGGAAACCGAAGAAAAATAAGTATCTTTTAAGCGGTTCCTTAGGTAGACTAAGAACTTCAGATATTTGATATAAGTTCATGATATGGCGTTAACGATTTTAAATAGCATTTGTTATGGTAGAAGGATCGTCCCCTTCCTTTAGTGTCAGCATAGTGAGTAATAAGAACTTTTTAAGAACATAAGAAAGAAGGAATACTGCAGCAGGCCTACTGGCCCATGCGAGGCAGGTCCAATTCACCCACCGGCTTAAGCCAATGCCTTAAAGTAGTCAGGTCAGTTCACATTCACTAAGGAAGGAGCACGGCATCTGACCTAGTAGCACAAGCTAGTCAGGTCCAACTCACAAACACTCATGTATTTATCTAACCTAATATTAAATCTACACAACGTCTTAGCTTCTATGACGGTACTCGGGAGTTCCACTCATCCACAACTCTATTACCAAACCAGTGCTTTCCTATATCCTTCCTGAATCTGAATTTTTCCAACTTAAATCCATTGCTGAGAGTCCTGTCTAGGCTAGATATTTTTTAGCACGCTATTTACATCCCCTTTATTAATTTCTGTTTTCCATTTATACACCTCAATCATATCCTCCCTAATTCTACGACTTTCTAGAGAGTGCAGATTCAGTCTATCCTCATAAGGAAGATTTCTGATACATCGGATCAACTTTCTCATCCTCCTTTGTACGTTTTCCAGTGCATTTATATCCATT